>JBAHVQ010213068.1:0-11868 GCA_036872915.1 Nanipora kamurai
GATTGTCTAGCATATTCCAATTTAACCTTAGGTAATTTAACTAACATAGAGTTATTCCTAGTACATTGATTGTGGTTTTTTGTCTTGAAATAACCCTGAAAATTACAGCATACTTCATTAGTTCATTGTTCAAACACTTTCTTACAGTTAAGCATGCCTAGTTAACATTAAATTTATTGTAAGTTAATTTTCTAGAACACAAAACAATTATTTGAAAAAAATATAAAATGTTACATGTATCCAATACTGTACCTTAATCAAAATACCTCTAATAGAAACACTAGCTTACCTACTACTTTTATTTAACCTCTCAATAAGTTCTTGTTTTTGTCTACCATGGGTGGATAGAAATATCAGCTTATGCACTGATTTTATTTATTTTTGCCTTCATGTTTAGCATTTGAATATGCATTTCCCTGGTGACAATAGTGACCACTTGGTCTGAAGACAATTTTGTAATAAAATTGAAATGTCACCAATTAACTGTTTTCATCTTTTCTTAACTTAAATCTTAAGTTGAAAAGTGATGTTGTTTTTCAGAATTTGCTTTCTTTTATATTTTTTTGAGGAATTATGTATTTAACAATTGCATGAATTTGAGTGATACAGTACCGTCCATGTCCATCTTAACACATTTTTTTGTCTATTTTCGTCTATCGTCTTCACATCTATCATCTTCGTGTCTATCATCTTCTTGTCTATCTTTATCGCGTCTATTGTCTACGTGTCCATAGTCTTCGCGTCTATCATCTATTGTCTCTTTTTTATCGTCTATTTTAACATAATTTATAAAGTCCGACCTGCGAGCGAAATGTCTTCGTCAAAGAGAAATGTAGCTACATAAATAAGTTCCTGAATTTTATTCTCTTAACATTTCTCCCTAATGAATGGTCTTCTTTCTATGTTTCGGAATTCGGTAATAACTAACCAGGCTATGTTTAGATTTGGATTTCAACACTGCCTACGCAGCACCCTACTTTCATTTCACTGTTACCATTTGCTTTGATGGCTTGGAAGTTATACAGATTCACAAGTTTCTGTTAGTTCTCTTAAAAATGTTCAACTTGATCGAAGAACTACCATTGAAAAACTTGACAGAACTCGAAAATTTCCGACAAACTACAGTAAAATCATACCAGTTCAAAGTTTTGTTGCACCTTGATCATTATGTATAAGCACGTGCGTATGTGTGTGCCCTATGTTATCTAAAAACTTGAAAATGGTTGTGGGGATCGCCAGAAGAATATTGGTGCATCAAATTGGATCGAAACGCTAAAATTCGAAATGAAAACTGCGAAAATAGTTACTTCCACTGTGTTAGCAAGGCGACAAACCGAATATACGCCACCGGGTGTTTGGATCTGCCTCTGTTCCATAATCAAGCACATGGCTTCGTGATCTGAATCCTGTGTGCAGATGCTTGAACCTCCGGTGCTTAATCCGTAAAGGCTACACACGCATACTACAACCATGTTTACATCGCGCAGCTAAATTATGTGGATTGTGATCATGATCGAGAGCTATCCCGGTCACAATCCTGATAAAATTATCTGCATGTACAAGCATGAAAGCAAGTCGGGGGGAAAACCGTTTACTCAGCACCAGTGAAACCTGAACTCCAAGGTGAAAGTATTAAACAATAATACTATTGCTCGCAGATGCTTTAGACGAAAGAGCAATAGACAGCAAATAAAGGAATAGACGATAGACGAACGGATGACAGACAATAGATGGACAGACGATAGATAATAGACAGACGGATGATAGATGGACGGATGATTGACGATAGACGGACGGACTATAGACAGGACGGATGATAGATGATAGACAATGTTAAGATTGTAGATGTGGATGGTACTGTAGGCTTTTGTTCACTTTTCAAGTACACATGTAGTACACATTTTTGAGGTGTAAAATTGCTCCATGGATGTGACCTTCTACTGTATCAGGAGATCTGGAGAATTGTTAGCAAATTGTTTAAGTCACCTGATTGAATCTAGTGTGTTGGCAGATCTACAGTAGCAATCATGTCAGTATTATCAACCAGTATTTACATTCCTGTAATACTGACATCAAAAGTATCCCAGAAGAAGAAAAACAATTTGTTCTTGATAACACAAAAATATTGTAATTAATGCAGCTGAAAAGTGGAACATACAGTGCTCAGACAACTTTATTGAGAAGCCCTTCAAATCAAAAGATGAAAACCATTAATTGATCGTGGACTTAAAGATATAGTCAAGAACTCCAATTATTTGTTTAATTAAATTTAGCACTACTGTATTTGTATTTGCCAAAAAATTATGATTTACAAGCCTCATTAAATGATTTTTTGTAAATAACTATCAGAAGACTAAGATGTAGTTGAAAATTTACAGTAAACATATTTGCTACAGTATTTGTAATTGGAATTAGCAAACTACATGTATGTTTATTCAGAATTACCATTATTTTATAAATAACTTAACTTTTAATATTTATTCCATTACTATTGACATTTACAGTAATTGAAACTTACTAGTACATCAGTTTAGTGCAAAATACTGCCAACAGATTGATATAGAAACCATACAAGTAACTGAAGGGAACAAAACATACTGTATTTAAGGCTAAGTTTTTTATTGCCAGAAACAATGCTTACACATAACTTCATATATTTTGGTTAGTCAGTTTGTAGACAAGTCAAAATATACAGTACTGTTAATTAGATTAACAGTATTTGCTCACAATTTGTATGAAAAAACACCTGTCAGCTTTTCTACTCTTCAACCATGAATTCTTAGAAGTTTGGAGCTCTGATATTTTTTTTAAGATCAAGTAACATAGCAAGCCAGATTGCAGCATCTGCTCATAGACTACTACAGGCAGTGCCGTATGTTTGGGATGAATGAAATTACCCATGGGCTTCTTTTGCTTAAAATTGCCTATTATTGGAACTATTGAAAAGTGCCTATTGTTATTAAAATTACAGTGTATAAAGAACCTAAAATTGGTTCTTTATACACTGTAATTTTAATTATCACAAGCTCTTTCAACTGATGTAAGTGTATATTGGAATATTAAATTTCAAAGTAACAATTCTGAGTTAAGTAGCATCACACAATCTGAAATAGATCAAACAAACATCAAACCCAATCAGACCTTTCTCTTTAACCTTAAAGTTCTTGTAGTATCTCCTTACATTTGCATACTGTATTGGGAGTGGAATCACAAAGCTGGTATTCATCCTTACAGTTCTTGTCATTATACTGAAGTTTTTTGTTTCTTTAATTAAGTAACTGTTATATAATTTCAATTATAATAAAAATTTTCTTACATTCAGCTCAAGTTATCTAATTTGAATTGTTTAACAAGTGTTACATTTATGAATTTGTAGTTTTTTGTTATATGGATCCTGAATACGAAAGACGCTTGCTTCAGCGACAACATGGTATCAGTCCTGTCTCCTCCCCAGTCTCTCCGGTAAGTCTCTCTAAAGGTCTTGTTTGTATAATAATTATTATTTACATTATTTATTCATTTAATTATTACAAATATCCAAGTCAATAATTGATGAAGAAGAAAAGCAAGAAAATTAATATTTAATCAATAACTGTCAATCAGATACAAAATTAAATCGTGATTAATATAAGCTTTAAATTTCCTTCAGTTTCTTTGGCTCTGAAACCTTATACATAATACATATTAAAGAGTCAGTGAACAGGAGTTTACCTTGGGATGCATTTTGAGGGTACACATAAATGCAGTAAGAAACCACATTAGCATTCAATCCCTGTGGGGTTTACTATGGTATACCTTCTTAGGTCCATACTGCTCGCTGTTCATATGTCCATAGTACTTAAATTTAAGATCAAGTTGTACAGTCACATGTGGAATCTCATTTGCCATAATGCCTTTATAAGCCACATGTTGGAATAACTAATTTTACTACTCATTCCAACAAATATTTCCTATTAAATGGCTTAAAATTCATGAAAAATTGTGGACTTTTTATAGTAAGATTTAATATCAAGAAAAAAATTGGTTAAGTGACTCATTTTAAAAACAGGTCCCTACTGCATACAGAACTCTGACACTTTGCATGTGGCTTGAATATTTATGAATGTTTAAAAGTGATTTGTACTGTACATGTACAGTGGGGGTCAAAAGTCTGAGTCCAGTCGATAATTTTTCTCCATTTACAATAAATAATGTCTTATGAGTTATATATTGATTTGAATGTGTGCATTGTATGTTGGTAATGCCTCCCACATTCCCTATTGTCAATTGTCGTGATTTTTAAGTTGCACAGTAATCCAGATCACTTTGTGTTGCTTGACCAAAGATGGCAAAAGAACTTAATGAAGGAACAAGAGGGCAAATAATTGCACTGAGAAATGAAGGGTTGTCGCAGCGCAAAATTGGAGAGAAGATAAAGGTGTCAAAGAGTGCTGTGCAGCATATGCTGGAAAGGTTTCGGGAATCAGGATCGTATTCTACCAAACGAACATCTGGGAGGCCAAGAGCTACCAACAGAACTGCCACGGCTGGTAACATCCAATCAATACTTATTGCAAAACCAGAGAAGTCAGTAAGCAGATCAACAGTAAAACGCAGACTGGTTGAATGCAGTCTGAACGGAAGAGTTGCAGTTTCAAAACTGTTACTAAGAGCTTGAAACAAATGAAAACGATTGTTATGGGCTCGAAAATTCAATTTCGAAAATTCACTAAAGAAGATTGGGAGAATGTTCTTTTTACAGATGAATCCAAATTTGAATTATACGGAAACAAGCAGCGCATTTATGTTAGACATCGAAGGAATGAGAAATTTGTAAGTTCTTGCATTAAACCGACGGTGAAACATGGAGGGGGAAACATTCAGGTGTGAGGCTGCTTCAGTAATAATAGTGTCGGCAATCTCTATAAAATTAAGAACAATCTGGGAAAAAAACAATGTCACTCAATCCTACAAAGACATGCCATACCATCTGGGTTAAGGTTGTGTGGAAAGGGTTTTGTGTTGCTGCAAGATAATGATCCGAAACATGCTTCTCGCCTGTGCAAGAATCACTTAAGAAGAAAAGAGGAGAGTTCTTCTTAAGATCTGAAAGTTATGGATTTTCCGCCTCAATCTCCAGACCTAAATCCGATTGAGAATTTATGGGATCACTTAAAACAAGAAAAAATAAAATATAATCCCATGAGTAAAGAGAACCTGTGGGATGTTCTAAATCAATGCTGAAATAACCTTAAATCAGCAGTGCTAAAGAAACTTGTTCATTCTATGCCAGATAGAGTTAAAGCTGTTTTAAAAGCAAAAGGAGGCCATACAAAATATTAGAATGATGTTAACTTGACTTAAGTGATATCACGAATTCTAACATTCATGTAAATACCGATTGGATACATATATAGTGCTGTGTTGAGTGACAATGTATTGCATAACACTTAAAGACAAAATCATATTGACTGAACTCAGACTTTTGACCCCCACTGTATTTATTTTTGTGGCCTTCATTTTTTGTCTTTAAAACTTTCCATGTAGAAATAGATTAGACAATCAGTAAATACAGTACGTATTTTTAAACTGAGGAGGTTTATTTTCCCTTTTGGGTGAAAAACAGGATTTTTCCATGTAAAAAATAATTTGATCAGCAGATTTTTGTTTTTAAACTGTGCACTGATTACTCATTACTAAGAAAGCTTTTAAAGAAAATGAAGTGGAGGTCACTGAATTGTTTTACATATTAGATGTGAGAATGTAATCACTATAGTGCCTGCACCTAACTGATATTTATTTAATCAGTCCTGTATCATGGTACACTGAAACTGATTAACTCCTTCCTGTTCATATAGGTCCTTAGTGACCTGTGGAGACTTTAATATTTAACTCTGGCTAACACCAGACAATTTTATTTGTCAAGGGGAGAGTCCTTGGACAGGAAAGAGTTAAACATTGATTTCTTTTGAATTTTGCTCATGAATTATTTATGAGTTTATCATAAAATCAATAGATTTTTAACTGTATGCTATTATGTTATTAATGAAAGCCAGCGTAGCTTAATACCATTGTGTAAATACCTCATTTTGACTGCTAAAAAACACTTTTCTAGCAACTTGTGTTTTAATTTCTGCTTTTCAAAAGTCTCACAGCTATTCACTTGTGTTTGGATCAGGCTGTCCAAACATTTAAGCCCATTAGGTATTTCTTATGTAAATAAAAAAAAAACAGTTGAAAATCTGCTAATTTTATTAACACATTGATAAAGTGGACAATTCTTGTAAAAATCATCAATTATTACCAATCAGAGCCTGAGCTTCAGAAAATCAGCCCAACTAGTCAAGTACTGTAGCTTGTGTTATTTTACCCTTTTTGGAAGTCTTACAACATCCCAGTTGTTTAGATTGGGCTATCATAACATGGAAACCCATTTGGCATTGCTCAAATAGTGTTTTATTCTTGGTACAGTATGTTTTTCTATGTATGCCATTCAGTTATAATATTTTTTGGACATATTTATATAGAAGTATTTATCAGTATTTACATTCAATTTATATGATGAACATTTTGTTTATGTATTTATATACCTGTTTATTTCCCCCTTTTTTTGTTGGTAGGCTCTTTCACCAATTTCTTACAGGTCACCAGGAAAAGAAATATACAGCGACAGGTTAGTACCGGAATTCATGAAAGTTACAGTATGTGTGCTTTCGCTGCTCAGCAATGATCAGTTCTTTGTGAGAGGCTCAGGAACCTTTAACTGAATTGTTAATTTTAATACCAACTTATCTCTGTCTTCACTATGCTGAAATAATAACATTCTGTACTTTGAACCAGCATCTTTCTGCCTACTGTCTTTATTGACTAAGTGTTTTTTCAAAGAGCCCAAAATTGACATGAGTGTGTTTTTCAAAGACGCACCAAAAGAGAAAATTAGAGGACCTTGAAAAATGCACAAGTGCTAATTACTTTCACTACTCACTGTACAGTAGCATTCAATTTCCTACTCATCTCATGATTTTGTCATCCCACATCTGGTGGCACATCATGCACAATTTTGTGGATTCTCTAATTGATGTGTTTTCAATTATTTGCAACTCTAGATTTATTCCAAGTCGGGCTGGCTCCAACTGGGAAGTAGATTTCAATTTATTACAGGTATGTTCATGCTTATATGAAGATGACTATGGTTTACCTTTGATAATCAACAAAAAAAATCCTTTTCCGTGGTCTGTTCAGCTATAGATGCACTTACAAAGTCACAATTTGCCAAGGACAAAAAGTTGCTTACTAAACATGGTCAAGAGGGTCACTGATATTCTTATCTCGCTGTGACCTGTGCTGTGCATCTACATGTAAAGCTAAGTAGACAACAGAAATACTTAAATGCTGAATAGATAGTTTGCTTCGGCAGTACATATGACGAACCTGCACCCTAGCTCACCATCTGAGTCGCGGTAGCTCAATGGTTAAAGAGCGTCTCACTGGTCATTAGACGGTTACGGGTTCGATTCCCGTCTGGGACTCAGAAATCGTTTTTCTGAGAGAACGAGCTTGACGAACGTCCTCTAGTCGTCTAGACAACAGAAAAATGAAATATATTTGTTACATACATTAATCAAAGGAGCAAACTTCATTTCAAAAAGGTTGATTGAAAGCTTGCAGAGAATTTCTGCTGAGATGTGAAAACAGTCAACTGAAATGATCCATGATGTATTCAATCATCGTGTTGTTGATCCATATTGTATACAGTCTTCGTGGTGAGGTGAGTGGTTCCCTGTTTCAGTTAAAATACTTGTGCTTGTAATCTTTAATATGAAAATAAGAATGAAAATGCATTTTAAATTCCTTTATTTTATAATTTTGGATTACTTGACGTCAAAGTTACCGTTTTTATTCTTGAATTGTGATGTGTTATAAGACAGCTTAGCGAGATGCTTACGAGTGAGAGATATGATATTTATAGCTAGTGAATAAAACGAGGTTAGTTGTCGATCGGTGGGGTACGTGTAGCTGAATCGCAAAAAAAGAACTCTGCTGCTCCACGTATTCTGACAATCCTGTCTACTCTGCTTACTTGAGTGGGATGGCCAGAATACCATTCCGGTTTTTTTTTAGGCACTAAGTTGATGTGTGTTAATACTGGTACCTTTGCTTCGAAAATTAAAATAAACTAAAAAATATTTTTATCAACATGAAACTGCCTCGTATCAAATGCATACTGTAGTTTGAGAAATGTTAAGGATTTTTGGAGTTGTAAGTTCATCAATTTCCATCGACGACTCGAAAGTATTTTAAAGTATCATAAAGCGACAATTTACTTCATCGGTTTATCAGGTTGCTACAAATTTACTTTAAAGCAGAGTTATTATCATTTTTGAGGTATACGTCCTTCGACAGTGTGTTTTACTTTTATATAGTTTCAGTTTAAGTTAAAAATATGATGGCCCGGACAATATATTTAAATAGAGGTATAACAAAGACATATATATGAAACATTTAATGGACTTGACGTTTCGTTGCTAAACCCGCAACATCTTCAGAGTGAGATAAAATTACAAAAAATATAAAAATAATATTGATAAGATAAAATTATATTGTCTGGGCCATCATATTTTTAACTCGAATTCGTTTTCCGCCCGGAGCATCTATTGCTACTAGTTTCAGTATAACTTTAGCTTATGATGAAATAAATCTAGCATCAGTTTACGATGAAATAAACGCGAATTAAGCACAAATTTGCCAATGTAGCACAGGAAATGCAACTTGCGACCTATTATCTCAGCCTGTCGTGACCACTGCTATTGTAAAGTAAAAGCCTTATACCTGTACCATTTTAGCAATCTTGTCATCAAAATGTTTGAATAGGTGTGTTTTTGTAACCATTACATTGTTGCCTGGCTTGGCTCTGGATTTTGATGTTTAAATAGGGTGTGACGCTAGCGATCACGTTTTTTGATATAGTTTTTGCCTATTCCGATTACTGAGTATATGCCATGATGAAATGTCAAGATTGATGTCTTCAAAAAAGTCAGCGATCTTTAAAGTCCTTTAACAGATTCGTGAAATTATCAATAACTGTGAATTTGTCGTTTCATATCACTGATTTGTAAAACATGTGGTAATTTAAAAGTTGAAAGCCTCGTGTACATGTAAGATGTATTTCACTCATTCGTTTGACTACTTTATCATTTCCGGACACGCACCAAAGCTACATGGAGGCGTACAGTCTCTAGGTCAAGTCCAGTGTATAACTTTGTATACAAAGACTTATAATTGGTGTAACGTAACACCAGAAAACAAAATATTGCAAGGATTCTACTCGAAATGTTAGTGTATCTTTTCGGTTTGTGGGCTAAGTCACTTAAAGCTTAACGAAATACTCTAAAGACGACCGTGAGCCAATACATCGAAACCTAAGCGTTGGCTTAACAAATAATTGGAGGTGCTTCTGTAATCTTATATTTACGGTGACAATTATCACCATGCAATCCTTCAAAGAACTTAACTAATTTGCTTTTAAAAAGAATACATGATCAGTTCTTAGCTTTCTTTTCCGCATTCATACGGCAAGTTATTTCTTGTATGCTCCAAAACTGTGATAAAGAAGTGCGTGATTTAAATAAACAACGAATTTCCACTGTAAAGAACGGTTACTAGTAACATTGCAAATTAGCACAAATTATCTTATTTCCATTTTCCTCCAAAGTTCCGCTTTTTAGAAATATTTGTCTTTAATACATCGACCAAATGTCTACCAACGTCGATGGAAAGGTGTATTTATATGCCATATGTTATATAAAAGCAGTATTTATTTTGTTTATCGCCAGCAATAAGAAACGAAAAACCGTTGGACTACAAGCAGTTTATAAACTCTTCCCGTTCCATTCTAATAACTATGCGTAAAAATTACCAAAGGTTGTCAGGTAACATCACCCTTTGAAACCATACACTTCAAGATATAATCAAGTAGTTCAAAAACAGTTAAGGGAGCCCCGATAATCATAGCAACATCTTGGACACCAGTACTTTTACTACCTTGTCACAAATTGCTATATTTCAAAATAATCTGGGAAGGCCAAAGCTTAAAAGAGTTGCCTTTAATTTTTTCGGATTTTCTCTAATTTTCACTAATTTCTCTAGTTTTCACTAATTTCTCTCGATGCAGGATCACTTTTCCTGCCACTGGTTGTTCATTTCAAACCTTAAGAAAGCTCGTCCGTTAGTCAATACAATTTCCTAATTTGAATTGTAATTATAGTAAGTATGCAAAAAACAACAAATCCATAATTTTGACCCAATTTTTATATATCGAGATCTCAAATGCGAGCTCGCCAAAAAACCAAACTGTATAGCCTGTAATATCATTCGGGTTTGGAGGAAACTAGATTTATTCTTCTTGTTTAATATAAATGCTGTAAATCTGGCATAAGCTACAGACTGAGCTACAGATGGCGGTTTTTCAAAGAACCATAAGACTACAGTTAATCCGTTGTTAAAATTTAATCAAGTCTTGTTTGTTATGTTCTGTTTGACAATTTTAATTCAGACTGTCTAGGACAAAACGTCTCTGTTTGTATGATATCCGAAGAAAAAATCCCCAGGTATCCTTTCCTACATTTGCAGTATTTCATCCGCAAAGTATTCACTAATCCTAGATTAAGCTCATCACCTCTTGAACAATCGGGTCTAGGAAAAAGTCTGATGTTGATGGGTGTTAGTTTTATTGTGTCAAAGCAGTGACTCCATAATTCAATGAAATTAGCGCATTCATAGCAGTATTCTGTCTTGAATTCGCAATTTTACTTGAAGTTTGGGCTGCCTGTATTCTGTCTAAAGTTTCACCTCTCCAGAAAAAAAAATCGGCTTGGCAAAGTCTCTTTGTCTTGTAAACGATGCTTCAGTCTATGTACAGTACTATGTGCTTTATTATCCATTATTTGATTTGAGTTGTGTTGTACTTTAATGGTTAACAATCATTTTCTAAACTGTTTTTATTTTAAGGAAAATGTTGACAACAACAAAAATAGCCCAATCACCAGGTAAAGGCATCATATTTTGGTAATTACTTGTAGTTTCTTGATAATGTAATGCACTCAAAAAATTTAGTTGACATGTGGCAAAAATTGTGAAGAAAAATATACCATAATTGCTGGTTTGAACAAGCAATTTGGCTAGGAAATGTTCTGTTGACATTTGTCATTCTGCTGGTTAAATTTTTCTAGTACTTGATCGATCCAAGGAATGGAAAACTAATTGAAAACAACCTCGAAATATTCAGTTTAGTTAAGTTTATGTTGGGAACGCCCGTGATTAACGTTTCAAGTCCGTTCGCACGATAAAACTCCCCCAGCGGAAAACGTGCTTAATGTTTCTGTAAAATTTTCGACGTTTTTCAATGACGGTTGTTGCCTTAGAAACAAAGAAAATCCTTAATACTACCCTGCGAGCTTGAACTCCTATCATTGCATTTATATTCTGCCAAATTTGGATTTACCTGAACGTTAAAGAGAAATATGTGTGGATGCGGGAGCTTGGTCTGTTAAGCTCGTATCCTCAGATACACGACCGTAGGACATCTGCATAGATATCTGCCTACACATCTGCATAGGTGGCACATATGACGGACCTGCACCTCACAATTTAAGTCTTAATAGGTTAACGCTATTTTGTCATACCTCATAAATACCCCATACCAGCGTACGATGGAAACTTCTGTTATTTTGACCCACTTCTTGTTCGAATATCTTAAGTAGAAGAATGAACTCGGGTAAAGAATAATGACGTTAGATGTTACTAACATCTAACGTCATTATTCTCTACCCGAGTTCATTCTTCTACTTAAGCTATTTAAAATCAGATAGGATTTAAATGTCCCAATATGGA
>JBAHVQ010213079.1:0-11867 GCA_036872915.1 Nanipora kamurai
GGTTCGATTCCCGCCTAGGGCTCAGAAATCGTTTTTCTGAGGATACGAGCTTGACGAACGTCCCCTGTTGTTCTGTTATTTACCAAGCTCCCACATGAGCAGGCTTTCTGCTCTGTGTTTAAACAAGTACATTGTTACGTCACTCAACTTTCCCTATGGGAATAAAGTGATTACATAAAAAGCAGAAACTGATAATCGGGGATGGTAGTTACACCCTGAAGATAACTTAATATCGAAAACGTTCGGTTTTTACCTTTATATTAAGAAAATTTTTAGCTTGTATATATTTGTGCAATTACACAAATTGTTAGCCAATTTATGTGATTCTCAGTGAAACCTAAAATTTGTAAACTACTATATTTATTTGCATTCATTATTTCAATGTACACTTACATATTGAGTGACCCCTACTCTTTAATTCTCTTAATACGGTAATACAGCCACTGTCAGTTTATGCTGGTATAGAATACTTACAACATTTATTAATAAGTAATCAAGAAAAAACTATACAATAAACCAACTGAAACTTTAATTTGGTTGGATCAAATAGCTCCTATCTTCCGAATAGTGGTCAAAAATGGACACTTTAGAAGCATTCGCATCTTAAATAATATACAATATTCACGTCTGAAGTTTATATTTCCTACAGCTTGCTTTTGCCTCTCCTTGTAGATCCCATTCAGCTTGGCTGCATAAATTACATTTATTACATAACCAGTAGAATAACTAGATACTTAGATTTGTCTTTTTAACTTGCTTTAAAATATATTGCAGTACTTCCAGTTCCTAAAAGAGTGTTAGCAAAATCCGGAGAGTTACGAGAAGAATATCAAAAAGAGATGAGTAAGGTAATTATACTGTACCAACTGTTCCATACTTGTATGCCAGGCCTGCTTGAAGGAGACGAAACTGGGTCTAGTTGTCTTGGGTACCCAGTTGAAGTGTGGCCAAAAAAAGATGTACCGGTAAGGTAGTTTATGAAATTGTTCTGAAAGAGACTCCACATTCCTATTTCGTCTGAGGCTTCCTGGGGATTTGGGAAGGCCTGATGTATGCTAATATTATTCCTGTAACTGTATACTTGTCTGAAAAAGTGCTGGACTCTGTACAAACTCATTTTTTTTAAACTTATTTGTTTGTAAGTTATAGAGTAACTTTCAACTTTCAATTAATTTAGATATTAGAAGCAAAAGAAATTGAACAAAAGGCAAGCGAAGAGCTCATTAAAAATTTGCTGGAGGAGGAACGAGCTCTTCAGTTACAGCAAGAGAACCAACGAAAAGATGATGAACTTTTTGCCAGAAAAATCGCTGGAGAACTAGAACAACAGGTACAAAAACGTACAACATGTTGCTTTTGGGGCAGAAGTACGTTCAACATGAAAACAGTATTTCGCCAAAATACTCTATCAAACAATTATACAAATGTACTCCCGCAAAACGATGAGCAAATACCAAACGAACCGGGATACAGATCTGGGATATAGGTCTGATAAGTGAACAGAGAGATGTGATTAAAGACAGTATCTCATTTTATGCCATATATAACCCTAATAGTGTGGTCTTCGCCGAAGGTTAGGTAAACTACTCTAGAAAATTTTGAATTATGACGGTAACGGTAGGTTTCTGCTACTTTGCCTTCGTAATTTGCTAAGCCTTAAACATCTTGTTCCTTTGGTAAGCCTGAAATATCTTGCCCAAATACTTGATAATCATTACCACACCGTTTCTTCTTATGAGGTAAAACTCAAAATATTTTTTTTCGATTAAACTATTAAGTAGTTCATTTAAAAAAAAAACTTCTTCTGTAACAGTAACATGGCGGATGGACACAAATTTCGCAGCTCCGGCTACTGTGTTGTATAGGAGGCAAATAGTTCATCTAATTAAATGCGATAGTTCTTTACTCGAACTCCTTGTTTTTAAAGAAGAACGCTTGACCTGGACAGCCAACCAGGGATCTTTAAGTTGGTTTGTGGAAGAAGCAATGTGTAAATTGGTTCGCCGCTTGCTGAAAAGAAAATATTCAACAGTAGCGAGGTCGAACCGCATAACGATGACATAGTGCTAAGACAAGCAAGCAACTCGGACTTTACAAAGACGGCTCTCTGCTGAATGAAAGACTGGTGAAGTTGGTCAACAAAAGGTCTTGAACATCAACCAATCATGTTCAATCATACTTGTCAAAATTAAAACGGAGTTCCATTCGAATGCTCACGATTTTGTTGCGACAAATGCACCTGAGAACATCAACAAGCCGTTCAACTTTCTTCTAATACATGTCCACACGGTCACAGTGGAACCTCGTCGTGATCCAAAAGACCGTTTACTACGCCTGAAGTTATCCTTATTGGTAAACAACCTACATCCTTTGAAGCTGATTTTAAATAAGAAAATGTTCATTGTTCGTGCCAGGAAATTATCACAGAAATAGAGGACATAAAACCCGACTTGCTGGTTTCGCAAAAGCAATGCGAGGATATTACAAGATCAGTGTCGATCGAACACTCAAACCAAAAAAAAAAATATTGACAATGAATTTCTATACTGTAAGGAGAAGTGCGAAAATTAAAATGCGATTAGTTTTTATCCGCGCCTGCTAAACAAAAGCAGTAACTAATTAAATGAAAAAGGAACATTTATTAATTCCATCGAGATAAATGGTTCTAAGTTTGAAAATGGGACGTCGTTCTTGTCTTTTAATTGCGGCTATCATTACCATGCAAATTGGTGAAGTGACACAAACTTTCCTATTCGCTTGAAGAAGACTGGAACAGGTTAAAAAGGATAGAAAATTGCCGCCGTGCAAATTGCGAACCAGCGGCTCGGGGTGAGCCATATTTAATCGGGAATTTAAAATTTGAAGAATGGACTGCGACTATCGTGGAAATAATGTTATGAGTTACAGTAAACGATGCCATCTTATATCTATATTAAACTTATTTATACCAAGGCTGCATACTTACTATATATTATATATTGTTCATGGGAGTTTATGATTTTGGTCGAATATTTCTTATGCTTGGAAGTGACTGGGGAGTCACGTGGTAGTCTTGTGTTTGGAAAGAAAAAAATGCCTGTTTTGTGTTCAAAAATGGCTGCGATGGAGAAATAAAGACTCTCGAGACCGACTGATTTTCACTAGGACATTTGTTTACGTTCTGCTGTATTGCGAGGGCGGAGTGGCTAGAATGCCTTAGAAAAACTTCGAAAAACTTTGTCTTTTGTCGTTTTAAACGAGTTCTTCTAACGAAACCTGCTAAATAACGGTAAAATGAAACGGAATATCTAGAATTAGTGTTCACAATTTATCCCAGCGTAGTCGTACTACGTTGCCCGAATTTTAAATTCCCGAATATTGATAATAATCCTTTTCACCGTTGTTTATTTTTAGCTGCCTTCCATATTAATATTTTATAAGTTCACAGCCTCGAGGATATATAAGTAGCTCTGAGACAGATATACTTTCAATTAACGAAATTAAATTAGATTCCTCTATTGATAATGGCGAAGTTTATTTACTAAGCCGTTAGATACTGATCAGACAACATTGAAAAGTTAATAGTCGAAATGCAAATGAAGTTTGTAATAACGAATGCAAGCTAAACTACGAAAAGGCGCGACGACTTAACCTTTCAATGAATTTAAGCAAATAATTGAGAAACTCGATGCGGGGAACCAGCGATATTTCCTATTAGGTTATATTATCGTGGGTCTTACGTCAGACAAGATTTCGATTAACGCTACTTCTTTACATTGAATAATATATTTGATATCTTTATGTAGGATCAGTATATATTTCCCATGGCTTACTGTTGGTCAGGTGCTGCGTGATGTGTTTAGTACAAAATAGTTTTCTTAGAAAGTAAAGATCTATGCAGTGATCTTTTGGTAAAAAGGACGAACGATAATATTTCCGAGGAAATCTGCAGTCCATCAAATCAAATCCGGAAGAAGCATGGAATCTAATGAATGAATTAAAATCTTGACATTATGAAAAACCAAAAATATTTCGGGAATTACAGCCGGAGACCAAACTATAAATACATCACCAGAAGTAGCCGAAGTGTTCAAAATATTTCCGCAATATTGACAAGAATCTGGGAGCGGAAATATCCTCGTCTGATGTTCAACTCCAATGTTATCTTGAGTCTATACAAAACGTTTTCTTTGAAGGCTCCTGCAGTGAACGTAGTTCGTAGAGTGTTGAGCGAAATTAAAGGAAGGGAAGCGGCGGGCCTAGATAAGACTTCTAAAAAGAGTAGCCGGCATAGTCACTTACCCAAATATTTAGCAAATCGATAAGTACTTGTAATCTTGTAAGTGAGTGGAAATCGGCTAGGCCTAGGGTGTCGCCCATAACCAAGATGGGTCATTAGGACATCCCAAATAACTATCGACTTATACCTGTCATTCCGGCAGTTGCCAAAGTACTTGAAAAGATAATTTTTTACATGCATTATGGTTGCATTATTGGCAGCAGCATGCAGACTCATTGCCACATAAGATTCCGGTTACTGAGGCCTTAGACCAGGGCAGTCACTGATTGGTGATGGCCCCGTCTGGTCTTTATTCGACCACAATATTATCAAACGGAACATCAAAATTGTTGTGTTAATCAGAGTAGTCTCAATTTGAATCTTGCTTTAGTGATCAAAGCTAGAAATGTAGTATAAATGGTCTGTTATCGAATGCAGTTTGAATGGAGGTCACATTGAATTCCGTAATCCGTTGTGTCAGACAGGGAAGTAACAAAACGCGCCTATTACTCTTAGGGACTGATTACATGGAGAATTGAGCCCAGCCAGTCAGCGTGGTTAGCCTAGCTGAAAAGAGATCCCCATTACGTGAGAAATTTCAGCCCTGGCTGTAATTGAAATCGGAAGTGAACCTACGCGGCAATTGGGAGATAACTTTTGTTATTTTCATCATTTTGTCCAGTTCCCACGCCTTTTTAAATTTTCAGCCTGGGCTGAAATTTTGTCGTGCGATTACATGGGATTTTTCAGCCCAGTTGATCAGACTGGAAATTTTTTGCCATGTAATGACTACATCAATTTTTAAGTGATTTGTTCGTAAACCGGGCTGAAACTCAAAAGTCCCTAAGGGGCAGGTTACATAGAAGGAAAGAAGAAAAATATTACATGAAGAAATATAGCATAGTATAGCATAGCATAGCACAGCATAGCGTAGCGTAGCGTAGTGTAGTAGTATAGTACTGTGTAAACATACAATGAACAAAGTTTCCTGCAAATTTCTGAGTGCGCTATGGGTTCCCTCATTAGTGCCCCTATTGCATATCTTGCCATGGAGCATGTAGAATATACTGCTTTGTCGACAGCCAAACACACCCCTCCTTGGTTGCTATAGGCTTATGGACAACAGCCACTCCTGTCTTAAGAGAGAATATGTACAAGAATTTCATGACCATTTAAGTTCTATCGAGCACCACATTCAGTTTCCAATCGAAATTGAACAAAACAACTCTCTTCCATTTTTAGACACTCAAACCATCAGAAAGAATGGTGGGCATAAAAATAGACATTTATGGAAAACCAACAGACACCGTGAAATATTTGGATTTTGGAATTCACAATCCCATCCAGCACAAAATGTCTGTTGTAAATACACTTCTTGAAAGGTCAGAAAAGATACCGTCAACAAATGCAGCAGAACCAAACGAAGAGAAAAGAAGTTTATTTTCGAGATACTTCGCGACGACGGTTATCCAGTGAAATTCAGAAAGTCCTGCGAACATAACACGTCATTCTAAGACCAATTCTCCAAATACACCACAACCAAACTAGCTTAGACTGACAATATTCAAAGTTCCAATCCTAACGTTACAACTCCTATTAAGCCCGTTTTTATCTCACTATATACCATATCTCACCGGCGTTTCGCAGAAGATTTCGAGAGTATTAACTCGAGAAAATATCAAAGTTGGTTTCAAACCTTCAAATACCCTCAATATCATCATATTCCAAAACCAAAGGACATCAAAATTCGAACAAACGAAGGGGTTATCAAACAAGATTTCATGTGCTGATTGCGACCATACTTATTACGGATTATTATTAAAAGGGCAGTGTTTAGACTCGACAAATGCTCAAAAATAGTTAAACATGTAGAACAATGCGACCATAGAGTAGATTTTAGCAATACAACAATTGCACTTAAAAAGCAGAATTACCATGAACGCTTGTTTCTTGAGGCCTGGTATTCACTTGATCATATTGACGTCCCTTACGTTTATAAGGCTTTCTTTTTTCTAGTCATTTACATATCTTTGAATTAAGTAGCTTATATTTTTATATACTTCATACTTTTAACCGCCGAAGACTGAAGCTTTTCAGTCGAAACGTCTTAATAAAGTTTTTTATTTACCTTGTTTTCTAACGTTCTTTTAGTCAGCGTCAACTTATTTATCTTTCTAGTACAGTATAGTATGGTATAATAAAGATTAAAGCCTAGCTTAAAACTTTTAAGTGTAACGCCATTATAAATATATAATAAAAAACACAACTTCAAAACATTTAAGATAACTTTAATTTGACCTGTATAACATAAAATAGATCTTAACAACTGTAATTTAATACTCTGAAGATGTTGCACGATGGCAACGAAACGTTAGTAAAGTTATCTTAAATGTTTTAAAGTTGTGTTTTTTATCGTATATTTATTATGGCGTTACACTTAAAAGTTTTAAGCAGGGCTTTAATCTTTATTCTTGGATTACGATTTCCGCCTGGAAAATCAATTGCCACGATTATAGTATGGTGTAGTATAATATTGTATGGTATGGTAATGTAATATAGTATAGTATAATATAGTATAGCATAGTATAGTATAGTACTATAGTATGGCATGGCGTGGGATGGTATGGCATGGCATGGCATGGCATGGCATGACATGGTATGGTATAGTATAGTATGGTACGAAGAGTTAGGGGCTGCGTATTTTATCCAGGCTTATTAAGTGAAATCTAAAACCATGTAAATTAATTGGTAAATTAAAATTAACTTTAAATTTAAATATTTACAAAATAGCAAAGTGGCGAGACGTGAGCAGCTTATCCCATAGGCTAATACGTTAATGTTATATCTGTTAAAATAGAGTAGTGCCAGTGGCGAAGGTCCTTCAAGAACCAACAGTCTCAGTGCCGCGTCTTCTCCTCCAACACCTTCAGAAAAGTATAAAGGCATAAAGAAAAGGAGGAGGATGGTTCCAGACACCAAAAGCCCTCAAACATCGTACACCTTGGACCGGTACTTTTCATCAAAAGAAAGAAGTGAGTTATAGCTTTACTGTTTAACCGGTAATCGTACGTGCGTGTACGATTGCCCCTTAATCCCTTAATGACTAAATTTTTTCTTTTCTTCGTTCTTTTGTCCTTGTGTTCTTTTGTTATCATCGGATACTGGGCGTTAACGGGCGTGGAAATCTACCGTTTAAAGTTTCAAGGTAAACCTGTCCCAAGGGCCACGTTGTGCAAGTGAGATAATGACGTGGTTTTATTTTTATTACAATTTTTGTAACAGAAAAACCAGCTGTTACGTATAAAATCACGCATGCTCCTCATGCTTGATGACTAACAAAATATTTTTGAACCCCATCGCATGTGTACCACCTGCCTAACTATTGAGCTTCACCGACTCAGGTGGTACAACAAGGAGCAAAGAATATTATGTACTGGTTAAAACCCAATCTATGATATAAAAGCGGAGTGCTGCGTCAGCAGTTTTGAACGACGTGTGTCAGACCAAAAGGGTTAGCGCCGAAAGTTAAAGTTCGTAGGACTTCGAGCGAAAGTACTTCGTTGGAGTGAAACGTAAAAACATAAAAACTAGGTGGTGTTTTTGTAGGGCAAAAAAACATGTGACGAAATGATGACCAATGCGATTGAAAAATGAATAACAACTAAGTAATGAGTTGTAAATAATGGAAAGTTATTAGCTGTTTCAAAACGTCCATCAGTTAATCGAAAAGGGTAGAACCCAACAAGGGAATGATAATGCGCAAAATTTAAAATAAAAGAAAACCCGAGGGATTAAGGGATACAGACCAATGGTTCTTTTTTGTCCAGCCATGCTAGAAAAACACAGTAAGTATAAGCCGAAATAAAGAATAAAAGCCAACGTTTTTATCCACCCATGCTAGACATATCATTGTATGTAGGGGGACAAATGACACAAACTAAAATAAAATCCGAGGGAATAAAGCTCACCAGCTAACGTTTTCATTCGCCCACACTGAAAACACTTGCGAAAGATTAAATAAAAGAGAAGCGTTCATTAATTCCATGCGGATAAATGGTGTCAAGTTTATAAATGAGTCGTCATTCTTGTCTCTTGCGGTTATCATTACACACGGAAATGGTGAGATGGCAAAAACTTTTATGTCAGCATACAAATGGTTAATACTTTTATAATTTCGCGAAACAGGTTTGTCAGCATCGTGTTCTTTACGGAGTGAAGATGTTCAGAAAGTGTGTCCGAGAAACGTCGGCCAGTTTCACCGGTGTAGAATTTACAACATTTACTGCAGGATATGCAGTAGATGTAATAGCTGGGTGGGATAGCCGCGGTTGAGAAAAAAGGATCTCATTTCCAAAGATTCGGTGTTTAAATCATCTTTATTACTACAAAGGTGGCGAAGACACAAGAATCGGGAGTAACGAATAGAGTCATACTAAGCAATCCATCCCCAACTCTCAATTTTTCCGTCTTCGCCGCCTTTGCAGTGATGATGATTATTTTAATACTAAATCTTTGGAAATAAGATCCTGATTCTCACCCGTATCTATCCCGCCCAGCCATCGAGAAAGCTTTCAGTGTTTCCTGTTCAGACATTCTTAGAACACCTGCATGACGAAATTCCTTTTCAAGATTCCCTTAGCCCTAACATTTCATCGTTTAAATTACTAAGTTAGAGATATTGTCATCCGCAATTTTAATACTTTACAGAGCAACCTTGAGGCATCGGATATTTTGGCTGACAACCCATTGATTCCTTTCCGACGAAATAAAAACATTCCAGACTGTTTCGTGAAAGTGCCTTGAATTATCATTCTTCATCTTCAGTGGGTAGCTTTTCTTGCTCTAGAGCAGGTTGCCGCTGCACATTTGCTTTCCACAAAATTCCACCACCCAAACGTGTTGAACCAAGTCTGACTTCGTAATTCTGCATCATTTCACATGCACCTTCTCTAACATCATTTACTGCATATCCTGCAGTAAATGTTGTAGACTCTACGTCGGTGAAACTGGCCGACGTCTCTCGGACACACTTGCCGAACACCTTCACTCCGCCTTCACTCCAGTCTTCTTCAAGTGAAATGTCAATTTCTTCATTCTTGGTCTGACACACGTACGTACTGGTTACGAGTGTGAATAGGTGAGTTACTCTTCGAATGTCACTGATGCCACGGAAGTGTCAATGGTAGCTTTGTGTTAATTGATCACTCCAGAAACGTCGGATAACCTGAGCACGAATGCTAATTTGCAATCCTTTCTGGGATCATTTGGATGGTCGGGGGAAATTTAAGATGGCCTCTTCAGTGTGCAGATGCTACTCGAGAAAATGTCCCTGAAAGTTGATACACAAGGCGTAAGATATCCACAAATCATTCTGAAAGAATGCACTGTTCCAACAGCTCAGAAGATGGCTGTTATGATAAGGGGGGCAAAAACCAGTGGCAGGAAACCGGAACTTATCGAGAGGTTAGTTTCACATGTAAAGCCGTATTGTATCTCATGACATTACGGTACGAAGCAATTAACATTCTCAGGCATTATAAATGCTGGAAACAATTAACTTTACTCGAAATACAACGCCAACATGGACTTTATTTTGAAGATATGTCCAGACGTATTGTACCAGTGAGTGTGGTTTGTCCACCCAAAATATCCCAGAATTCTTACCCCGTCAAATCTGGACCCAGTCTCCCCGAAGTTTCTGGAGTAGTCAATAGTGACCTGCATGTGTAATGTTTCTCAAGTTTGATTACTTTGCAGGGATTTGTCTTACCTACCCTACAGTCTCTCCGGTATGTACAGTAACCTTTGCGCTAACATCTGAAGCTCAATAAGCCATGCACAATTAACTAGCTTTGGATTATCAATCTATATTGATAATAGCAAAATGTTGCAGTTTTCACCTACTCCTTGTTCGAATTTCGACTCGAAACTGACTTTGAGTCAGAAAGGTCGTTTTCTCGCGCGTAATATGTCACTTGAAATGAACTTTAGCAAGAATTTTTCAATCGTTCTTTCAATTTCCTCGGACCACAATGAGTTAAGGTTACTTTGAAAACGGGATGAAGTTATTGGGTGACGCAAGACCAACGTCATGTCTTCGTCAATGAGATATTCACAGTTTACAGCGCGAAATAAAATCCGGCGATAGTCATTCACTTTAACTGACACCGGATAACCCAACAGCAGTTCGCAAGTTTGATTCGTAATGCCTCGTGAGGGACGATTCCGTGAGACGATGTAACCATTGAGCTACATGGACTCAGATGGTAGAGCGGAGGTTACTCTTTGTTCTGGTTCGTAATTGACTCGTGCAGTAACAACTGCAGTCTAGACTAGTCATGTAGTCCACGTTAAGTTAGCAATACTGGCAAGTGTTGTACAGTATGTCGTACCTTGGTGTATGTAATTTAAAATTGCGTTTGCTCCTCAAGCTTAGAAAACTTAACTCAGAAAAATTTTCTGAACCCCTGATGAGAATCCCGTATCCTGATGGTAACCTTTGCTCTACCATCTGGTTTAAGAACATCTCACCGGCGATCAAAAGGTTACGGGTTCGATTCCCGTCAGTGGCTCAGAAAACGTTTCCGAGTTTATAATCTTAAGGAGCATACACAATTTCAAACTACGCGCGCCAAGCTACCGCATGCCACACTACATCTGCCAATTTTGTCGGTCTTATATTTTTACTGTAACTTTCTAGGTAAAGCAGCTACCGAACCTGACTTGATATCTAATCAAAATAGTGAAGCGGATGAAGATCTCGAACTTGCTAAGGCACTTCAGAAACAATTTGACGAGGAAGCAAAGGCACTGGAGAGAACAGATGAATATATGTTAAGGAAAACGATACCATGTGAAAACGCCATCGAAGCAAGTGAAAGTAATCCAGTGAACTCGGTGACTCGCGGAGACTTAGGAGGCTTGAATACGGTGTGAATTTATTTCTTCGGGGCTGTATGGTCTTTCTGTCTAATAAATCATGCACTGAGAATCGCCGATAACACTTTCTCATCTCGTATCTCAGGTCAGTGGAAATCCACATGCAAGAATGCTGAGTTGGCGACAGCGATGAACCATTTATGAAAGAATGTCTTTTTGTAAATAGCGTACGAAACCTTTTTAGCTTAAAATCATTTTATTGATCGACTAAAGCTGGGTTTACATACTGCGATCAATCGGGCCGATTTCCGGCTTCGCTGCATTTTAAGATGAGAAGCAGTGAACAGAACGTTCCTTCGGCTCAAATTATCCTGCTTTTTGTTAATTACCATACCTCGAAACCAGAAATCGGTCTGATTAATCGTAGTGTATAAACGCACCCTAACTTCGGCGTAGTCTGGCATCAGTAATAGATGTCGTATGCTTTTTAGTTTGCAGGTTGAAAAGCGCGTTTTAAAACGCCCTTTGTTAGCCAGCGATTTTCGCTCCAGTTTTATTGGTGATTTGTAGCGTCTCCCCCGCCTGAACTACGACGTTCTAATTTTTACCTGACATTAGGGTTGGGCGATATTAAAAAAATCGTCTCACGATTATTGTCAAGGAAATTATCACGATATTCGATAATATCGCGATTAATGCAATAAAAACAATGACCGCATTTTTCAATTTA
>JBAHVQ010213090.1:0-11865 GCA_036872915.1 Nanipora kamurai
GTTGGGTCGTGAACTGTAATTTCTTTAAGTTACGTTCATAATATTTACAAACCAGAGTAGCGTTTGGTATGTCGAAATTTCACCTGGTTGCCGTGAACTTGTATCTTACGACCTTCCTTCTTCGCTAGCTCCCGCTACAACTTCGACTACACCTGCATCTAACTGCTCTCTAATAATCCTGTCGTTTTCTCCCAACACATTTGGTTCTTTTCTAAGTCTCTTTATCTGACCTTTCATCCGCGCTAAGCTGTTTGAATAATTCGTCGGTAATGCATCGACTACATACCTCATACCATTAAACCTTATCTTGTCTATCAGCGCCTCGGCACGTCATCACCTTCCCTAATGGCCTAAGGTTTCTAATCCCACATCCTTTGAACTTCTCCATCAAGGTTCATGATGCTGACGTTCTCGTGCATGACCAGGTTAACATTGACGCCGTCATCTACGTCACATCCCTTTACTGGCCCTGACAAGACCCAACCTAGACTAGTCTCAACTGCTACTCGCTCATCGACCCTGCAACGCAAAACCTTACCGCTCTGGAAGGCCCACAAATTGTCAGCACCAATTAAAACGTCAATTCCCAATGAAACTCCATTCTTACATACATCAGACATCGACAAATCCTTCAAATGCGCGTACTCATGCTTAACCAAATCAAGACAATCATTTTTAACCTCAGATATCTTTGGCACAACGTAAGCCTCAAGGAACACGCCGCCTCCACCACAAATAGGTTCGATTTCAACACCCACAACCGACCTTAAACCGCCTTCAGTCACCCTTCCGCCGAACGTGTTAATTTCTAGCCACCCCTTTCTACGCACAGTCTACCCTGCCTCGTTCATTAGTCGTACGGTCACGAATGAATTCTGGCTCCCAGAATCAAAAAGAACCCTAACTCTTTTTCTCTTCTCTCCCTTCACCATTCCTTGCGCGGTTTACAACGCGACTTTGCTAAACGTACCGATATGCAGATTACTAGGGCTAGCATTGACTACGTTGTTATTAGCTACGTTTTTGCTTTCTTGCCTTTCTTCTTTCGGTTTCTCACAAACAGATAAATCATGAGACCCCCCGCATACACTACACTTGATACTTGATCTACAATCTCTAGCTAAATGTCCTTTACCAATACATTTAAAACATCGATTATACTTGCGTAGCATTGTCATACGTTCCTTTCTGTCCGTCACCTTCTTGCAGTCTCCGTGGTTGTGGTTCCGAAGGCAATAGGCACAGCCATCTCTTTCTCCTTGTCTTGCCATAAGGGCGCTTGCTGTTGACGGGGAACGTCGTCGCTTCTCGTAGTTCTCCTCGTCGTTTTCACATCCGGCCACCAGGACATGACTTTCTCTTAACTCCAATTTCTCCATCGTCCATTCCAAGTATTTCTTTCTTCGAGTAATCGTCAAGCAAATATGGCTCTTGTTTTCAAAACTAACCTTGAATTCAAGCAAAAACTACTTTTGAGTCATTACATGACATACAATTTCTAAATGCAAGTGTGATATGCCTTTACAGAATCTGGTGTTGTAAAAATAATTAAAATCTTGAGGTATACATATGTTCAGGTATGTCACCCTTGAAAACTGATGCTGTGAACCCAACATATTTCCAACAGCTCTCCTTTAAATCCAGCAAAACATCTCAGAATGCCTAAGTGCTCTTGGTTTCATTGCTGTGTTGCTAATTTACACCATAAAACCATAATGCCTGAAGTATTAAAGATAATTTTCAAAACAGCCTAGCTGCAGGTATCAGGCTCTTATGCAAAATAAGTTTCAAGGTTGTGAGGATCACACTGGGAAAAAGCTGGGGTTGTGTTTCCACATAGACATGTTAGCCCATTTCTAAGAATAGCACTAACAATGTACATTTTCCCCACACTACTCAGTCCCAACTTTAAGTTCTTTTTAAAGTCCAGAAACTTCAAGTAATTGCTTATGTCTCCAAACAGCCACTCCACACTTGTTCTTACTGTGCTCATGCCAGTATTGTAAGCTTTCATCTGTGGGGTTAAAACTCCATTTCTAAATGGACATTGAAGGTGTACACGGGTGGAGTAGGCAGGATCCCCGTAAATACAAAGTGGTTGTCCAGCCAAGCTAAAGGCATACTGACGGAGATCATCCAAAAGGTTAAACTCAGCAAGCATACCTGCATCATGCTTTCTTCCCTCTGCAACAAAATTCAAGGAGGAGTGTTAAAGTTCAGCCAGATAAGTGAAAAAAATTCGTAGAACATTTTGTTATAAGAACATTGAAGCATTAAGGGTCTCAATGGAATATTTCATTCATTTTTCTTGTAACTATGACAATTCAGGAAAAAATGAAACTATTTATTTGTTCATTGATATATTTATTACAAATTGAAAAGATTTTGTATAAAAAAGTATGCTTTTCTTTAGAAATAGTCAGCTTGGCTATGAGGTAGTGAGGCTTATGTGTTTTAATTTGTAAGAGGTTTTTTAAAATTTCTCATGAAAAAGCAATTGTATGTTTCCAAGGATTTTCATTTCATGTGATTTCACAAGATGGAAAGAAAAGAAAAACACTGCCTCCTCGCCCTACAAACCCCAGATTCAATTTTCTAAAGAAAAGACAACTTACCAACAGGGCCATATATATTTGCAATCATTCCATCGGGTGTAACAACAGACTGAAACTTGATTCCATGCACACGATTCTGTCCATTCTAAAGCAACCTCTGGTTGACAGTGCCGGGCCTACAAATAGGGCGAACTGTCCAATCAACAAAACCAAAACAGTTATTAAGTGGGGCTACTTTTCGGTGAACAACTACGGCAAATGTTTCAAGGTTGGCTAGGCTTAGTAGCTGATGATTCCACTGCAGAATGCGATGGCTGTTAGCTTGATAGATGTAATCCAAAACTTGATTTGTAATCATACACAATACAGGAACGGGCTTAGCAAACAAGTGGACCATGTCGCTGTATTGGCAAGGGCAGCACAACCGCTTCAAAAGTATACACAATTCTTCAGTTCCTTCACAAATTGTTCCTTGGTGACAAATTATAACATCAGGAATCCGTAAAGCCTGAGAAAGCCTTGGGATGTCAGTTTTCCTGAACCGAAATTCGCCCAAACATTCATCTTCGGTCAGATTTTGGAGATCGAAATGTGGATCCAAGTAACACGGCAAGTCCAGGTTTTGTGGGCTGTAAATGTCCTATAGTAAGAGAGATTCGACGTCATCGAGGAAATTCATGTCATGGTAGAGCACGATAAGCTCTCTCAATTCTTTCCAAGAAACGATTTTTTTCTAAATAAACATACCACAACCAAAAAACTTGGAGCCGAGTTTCATTTGTTTACATCGAGTTTGACTTTGCCGTACTACACAAAACTTAATCAATTTGAATTATGGTGGGAGACGGCGTAGTGGGACCAGTCTCTTTCGGTTTTCAGCCGTACCAGAGCTTCGCCGTAGTGGATCTTAAAATCGCTATTATTGTGGTGGGTCGGGATTACTCCAAGCAGGCTGCCATTCTTGACCATGATCAGACAGTAGTTGAACTGCTCAAATGTCTGACCCACCAGCAGCTTAAACTCAACCGAGACAAGATCAAACTGA
The DNA here is from genome assembly GCA_036872915.1 of Nanipora kamurai. Taxonomy (NCBI): domain Eukaryota; kingdom Metazoa; phylum Cnidaria; class Anthozoa; order Scleralcyonacea; family Helioporidae; genus Nanipora; species Nanipora kamurai. Next base: position 3,601 of record JBAHVQ010213090.1, read on the forward strand.
AATCCTATAAAGCTCCATTCATGGGTCACATCTTGACCCCCAAGGGTCTCAAGCCCAGCACCGAGATTGCCAAAGCTGTCCTTGAAATGCCTCAGCCACAAACAAAGCAGCCACTCGTCGCTTCCTCGGCACTATTACTTACCTATCCAAATTTTGCCCCAATCTCAGCGAAGTTGTTTGTCCACCTCGGGAACTCACCCACGTCAAGCAAGATTTTCTCTGGGCTGTCCAACACTCGCAAGCATTCCAACAAGCTAAAAACGTGGTTTTTACAGTTCCATCCCTCCGTTACTTTGATGTACATGCCCCTGTGGTTCTGCAAGTTGATGCTTCAGACTTGGTGCTGGTCTTGGTGCTGCATTACTCCAACCTCCCACCAACCCCACAAACTCTGGTGATGTTCAATGGCAGCCCGTAACTTATAGCTCAAGCTCTCTCACACTTGCTGAACATCGATAGAGAAGGAAACTCTCGCTATCGTCCATGCATTTTAGAAGTTCGATCAGCTGCTATTTAGAAAGTCAGATGTGACAGTTCATACTGACTCGAGGTCATCTTCAATCGTCCCCTGTCCTCAGCACCTTGACGACTCGCAAAGTATGATGCTGATTCCCCAACGGTACAGATTCAGAGTTGAGTATCACAAAGGGTCCACGTCGCTCATCGCTGACACTCTTTCTCGCGCTCCGCTACCCACTATTGCGCACAACCCAGTCCATGATGAAACGGTTTACTGAGTAGATCTGGCAGCGGACAATCCTGATCTCTCTGGCTTTCATGATGCCGCTCTCCAGGACATCAAAGCTGCTGCCTTCACTGATCCAGAACAGATTGAGTTACAATCTCTGGTTACTTCTGGTTGGCCTGCAAACAAAGTCTCTGTTCCTGACTCCAAAAAAACCATAAAGAAAAACCAAAAAAACCATACTGGCGCGTCTGTCGTGAACTTAAGTCGCATGTAGGACTACTCTTTAAACAAGATCGGGTTATCATTCCTACTACACTCCGCCAAACTATTTTCAGCAAGCTCCATGCAGCCCACCGTGGCCCTGAGTTCATCGCCCGTCACGCTCACAGCTGTGTATTCTAGCCAGGTCTCACCAGTCATATTACAAAGATGTGTAAAACATGCACCAACTGCGCGCAATATGCGCAGCAGCATTCTCGTGAACCACTCCAGCCCTACCCAGTAACCACATTACCCTGGCAACTCGTCTCTCAGGATCTGTTTCAATTAGATGGCGTTACCTATCTGAAAACAGTAGACCACTACAACTTCTACAAAATTGATAAGCTTCGCAACCTTCAGTCTTCAGCAGTTATTCAAGCCACAAAGAAGCATTTCAGTCGTTATAGAGTCCCACACACTCTCCTAACGGACAATGGGGCACAATTCACCCCTGACTTGTTTAAGCGATTTGCTAGCAAGTACATGTTTCATCACATCACATCCTCTCCATACTGGTCTCATCCAATGGTCGGGCTGAAGCAGCTGTCAAATCTGTCAAACACATCTTGCTCACTGCTGATAATGTAGATCTATCCTTACTTTCTGTCCGTAACACTGCGCCTGCCGGACATACATTTTCTCCCGCCCAGCGTTTGTTTGGCCATGCGTTCCGCATGGATCTACCTCAACCAGTCTCTACTCTGGAACCATCCACACCACCACCAGGCATTGTAGTGAACAATCATGTCAATCGAAAGTCACAGCAGTAACGCGCATGTGATAAACGAGTAGATTCACAATTAACCTACACTGCTGAAGTCAACTGAAAAGGTTGACTCGAGCGGGATTTGAACTCGCACCTTCGGTTAGCCGGACCGCCGCTCTACCCGCTGAGCTACCGAGTCTACAGCGATTGGAAGCGAGTTATTATCCAACTTAAGGGCACGAGATATTCTCGCAACAACTTATCGCTATCCATGGATGTATGTGCAGTGTTTCAATTCTATTTCAGAACCATTCTCAGGGTATTATGAAACGATAAATTCGCAATTAACCAATCGTTTATCGTTCCATAATACCCTGAGAATGGTTCTGAAATAGAATTGAAACACTGCACATCCATCCGTGGATAGCGTTAAGTGGTCGCGAGAATATCTCGTGCACTTAAGTTGGATAATAACTCGCCTTCAATTCCTGTAGATTTGATAGCTCAACAGGTAGAGCGCGGGACCGGCTTCCCGAAGGTACGAGTTCAAATCCCGCTCGAGTCAACTTATTCATTTGACTTCAGCAGTGCAGGTTAATTGTGAGTTTATCGTTTCATAATACCCTGAGGATGGTTCTGAAATATAAACGAGTACGACCACCCCTTGCAGACATTCCACCTGAAACCATTGTTTTCGCTAAGCCACCTTCTACCTCCAACGCAAAAGCATGGATTCCCGGTGAATTCATTGGATCCGCTGGTCCTCGATCCTACCTGATTAAGACGGGCTCAAGTTTCTTGTACCTGTTCAATTCACTCGTACTTATCTTATTCAACAATTTGTACTGACATTCCCACATTCCTGCAACAATATAATTCCATTGACGTAAATAGTCTGTTGTTTTCTTTGTATTTTTGAATGAATTATAATTTTTTTAAAAAAAGATTTCAAAACGAAATTATGCTGATCACTCGAATAACATTCAGGGCATCCGTGATAAAAACAACTGTGAAGTTGATAAACCGTATTCGATATTGGATCATGACCATCCACGAATAATCAACCGATTTTCATTTCACCCTGTGACGACAAACACAATTGAAAATAGGGATTGTTTTCAGAAATTTCATTTAACCAAATCATGGCTAATAGACTTTGATAAACTTGAGCGCAATATCCACACACAGGAATAATACCAATGCTTTCTTTGTTAAAAAATTAACTTTGTAAATTTTCATGGCCAAGCTGGTGATGGTCATGAATGTCATTTTGTAAAATGGACAAACATTTCCCATTTCAAAAATGAGTTGGTTAAATTTGATGCAGCTTCATCGGCGAATGTCAACGTCAAGCACACAATATGTACACAATTTGTCTGGAAAAACGTATATGTGTTTCATTTTTTTTTCATACCATCACTCGCACCTTTTTTCCTCATTCATTCTACTGACATCAAAATATTTTCTATCCACGATCAGGCCAATGTAATTCATATCATAAAGCAAATACATGTGATATCCTTTATGTAAATGATCAATCCTCATTACTTTTGGTAATTGAGCTAATATCATTTGGATAAACAAACAACTATCTAATAATTTCATTTTCAAATGCAGTATTTCCATTGTCACGATTTTGTTCCCATTCATATCTATGTTTACTTTTATATGTTTTTCTAACAATATATGTAGACAAAAATGTGCTGTCACATCGAGAAACGTTATGAGTGATGAGCATACATTGTTCGTGATGCAGTATGAGCTCACAAACACTCTCGGTAATTGCCGCTCCATCACGATGAATGACATACTGACGAGTACCACAGCAATAACTAGATGCGATACTACGATCTTCATAAACTCCAGCTATTCCATATAAAGGTACACATTCACTTGCTTGTCAACAAAACTGAAATTTATCACATTTTGAACATACAATTGCAATAACACAATAATAAGGAATCAATCGGCAGATCGAGTTTCATTTCAAAATTGAAAAACAAGAGTCAGTTGTCAAAATGTTCTTGGACACTAGCCGGTGTCATAAAACAATAAAGTGGGGTTTTTTCAATTTTTTATAATATTGACAGTAGAGTTTAGAACAGTCGTGATTGACACTTTTTTATTATTAACAAATATAAAATTGGGTACAATTTTATCGCCATTCATACAAAATTTAAAATATTTGCAAGGGGATATTTTTTGATTGGGTGTATTTTTGGATTGAAAACATTAGTTCCACAAATGTTCAAAGCAATTCTGTGGATGAAATAAAATTCCACACGTAGAACGTTCTATTTTACGAGAAACATCATCAGTGGGTTGATGTAATGTATAACATCTCTGGCACAATATTTCGCTAATACTACAAACATGTGCAGAAACGTGTTTGAAACTTTTCAAACACTTGGCACAAAAAGTTTGATTCAAAAATTTCTTGATGTTTACAATTAAATTGCAATGTTCATTGTTTAACCATAGAGAAACAATGTTATTAGTCAACAAGGTCAAACGTCCTCTGTCATCTGTTTGCAAATCGTAAACCACGGTGTTGCCATATCAATCAGAAAACACAACAAGATTGAAATCATGTGGTTTCAAGTCATGTTCGACAATTTGATTATAATGTCTGCTGAAAATAACAGATCCTACATCGATTCCAATTTCTGTATAAACACGAATAATATCGTTTTCGTGAATTAATTCGGGAATTTTTCAACTGTGACATTCCTAATAATAAAGCTACTATAAAACAACGCCTTTTCACATTGTCGTATGGAGCATATTCAATCAAATAAACACCTTGTTTTATTCTGCAATTATAATTCACGGGAGGCACATTTTGACCAGATGATTTTATGCCTCCTTTATTCTCTAATTCTTTATTAATGCTTTTGTACAAGAATGATTTAGACTTCTTTTTTTCGGTACGACTTTTTCTCACATATCTCTGAGGAAATGCAACTTAGTTTTAAAACTTGTTTTAGGAATAGTTTGATTACTGCTGATAAATTTTTCCAAAGCATTTAAAAAAATTTCAACATTCCAGGGAATTGAATGTTAATATAGCTGTGGAAAATGGTTTAACCGGAAACATAGAGAAAAAAAGTCGTACAAAATCATCTTCATGATTGATCTGGGAATAAGCTCTGTTCATAATATCAGCGAATAATTGTTTCATACTTGTCAAAAAAATCAATAGGCCGTTCTCCTAATTACGTCACATCTTTGCAAGTTCGAAATGCATTATGGATCTTGTAGTCACGCATCCCTTGCTACATTATTGTTTACAATAGGCCTTGCGTTATCAACTTGCAAAAATTCGTGAATTAAATGGCTGAAAACACTGGAAATGTGCAGGAAACAGTTGAAAATCACTGCCCTAGTTTTTTTTAAAACTCTTGCCCGGGCTCTGGTAATCTTCCTGAAGAAGACAACCACAAAAAACGACCGATCTCTTTCGATGGCCTGCGTGGAGAACACATCCTCCACCATGAAATCGTTGGTTTAGAGAACAAAGAAGGATGGACTAGGTCCCTGATTAGTTTTCCTGGTGTGACAAGTGATCTTCTAGATCGTAAACTGATTGGAGAGTTAAGTGTTTTGCCTCAAAAATCCACGGCACCAAAGGCCTACAGAAACAAGAAGATGGGTTACAGTTTATGGAGGGAAGGGTACGTCCGCAACGTTTTAGTGAAGCCAAATGTCCGAGGTAAAAAGCTGTTGTTTCTTGTCAAATCAAAAGTCCACGCATCAATGAAGAGCACTTTTTACAATGTCTACGCTCATCTTGACCAAACGAGTGGCGAAATTTTGTATAATAAATGCAACTGCAAAGCTGGTCAGGGGGGTTGCTGCAAGCATGTGGCAGCCCTTCTCTACTCCTTACTTGACTACACTAATATGGAGTTACATATGGTGCCACCCACATTAACAAGCACTCAGGTGGCACAAAAATGGCATGTGCCTTCAACTGCAAATATGACCTTATCAAAAGCAGTTAAATTCAATGATGTTACCTTTGAAAAGGCTAACCAGACAAAAACAAGAAAAAGGTCTCTAGTATATGGCACAAGAGATTACTACTGTGCAACACCACCCTTTGCAGCCAAAACAACAAGCACTGCACTTAAAACATTGGTTGATGAGCTCAGGCCATATAGGACAAGCTACATTATTTTGTAAAGCAGTGGAATCCAACACATTTGAACAATCTGTGTTCTTCAAAACATCCTGTGGGAGAAGAGCCAAAGGAAATGTATCACCATCAGTTGATGTCTCATCAAGTGTTAAAAGAGATATCATTGATATTGTATTTGAAAACATTGGACATCAAGTTTTTAAAATAGAAGATGCAAAAATTCATTGGAAGAAGACAATAAAGTAAACAAAGTTGTTGGCATTTCTCTTGAAGAAGCTGTTACCCTATGCAAAGAAACCATAAAGCAGGCTAAGGAGTCAAAGTGCTATGATGAGCACTCGAAAAGAATAACTGCATCAAAGTTTGGTCAAGTGATGAAAAGGAGGAAAGGTATCGAGCCTGTCACAATCTTGAAAGCCTTTATAGAGAATAAAAGAAATCGAAGTAAATATCTTCCAGCAGTAAGATAAAAGTTCACGGCAACCAGGTGAAATTTCCGACATACCAAACGCTACTCTGGTTTGTAAAAGACGTTGTTTGGAAGCTTGGCAGATTAACAGCGCCCACGCTCCTTTGAACCGTGACGACGGAGGTCTCCTGCCAGATGACTATTTGCATCTAATCAATAGATGAGATCATCACTCAAAGTTGAGCATAAAAGGAACTCGTTACGACGCTGAGATCACCCCTGATGAAGACACTAGACCGGAGTGTTGAAACGTTGGGTCGTGCACTGTAATTTGTTTAAATTACGTTCATAATATTTACAAACCAGAGTAGCGTTTGGTATATCGGAAATCTTCCAGCAGCTTTGCATTAGGGAATTTCAAATGAATCAACTGCCCTGGGAAAATATATTGCATAAAGGAAAGATGATGCTGCGTTTGAAGTTCAACAATGTGGTTTTGTTGTTTACACAAAATATCCATGGCTAGGTTCCAGTCCAGATGGCATTGTAACATGTAACAGGGAACCCGTTGGTTGCATAGAGATCAAATGCCCATACTCAGAAAAGGACATGCTATTGCAGATTGCTGCAGATGATAAGTCATTTTATTTACAGAAAAATGGTGGAATGCTTCAATTAAAAAGAAAACATTCGTACTATTTTCAATGCCAAGGAGTACTTAATATAGTTAATCTGCCATGGATTGATTTTATAGTATATACAGGGGTAGATCTTTATGTAGAGAGAATCCAAAGAGATGCACAAATGTGGACAAATAACATGGTGCCAGAACTCACTGACTTTTTTCTTAGATACATGTTGCCAAAATTAGAGTAAAGTATTGTACAAATTTTACAGTTGATATGCTTTGTTTTGAGAGTTTGATACAATGTCATTCCTTTTTGCATCTCTTACCCTCTATTTATTGATAACTAATTTCATTGATGAAATTAGATTGATGAAAATTAAAGTATTCCTCAATAAAGGTACAACTTTTAGTACCTTTTTGAAGTTTGATGACAACAAATAAAGAATAAAGATGTAAGGATCAGATTTTTAAGTTGCCAAGTAAAACCTTTGGCACAGATTTTGGTACTACATGATATAAAAACAGAATAAAGTATAGCATGGAGCTCAAATTTTAAAAAAGGCTGGTGTAAAATTCTATTACATTGTTCTGTGAATTGAATTGCTTGAAAGGAACATCGGGCAATTTTCTGTAAATCTGCTGTGGAAATTTTTTGATATCTTGATTTTTTAAAAAAATGGCAGCAGTTATCAAAGTTGTGGCTGTGACATCATCAAATTTCTAAATCTAAACCAGAATAGCTACAGAGTTCTGCTTGCCACCATGTTGTAGACCTTGATAAACTATGGTGATTGTGAAAATTGTATCATTTTCTTCTATTTATCTAGGATTTAGAATGATTGTAATATTTTTGCAATTTTCTATGAAATCCATTTTCAAAAAATCAAGATATCAATAAATTTCCATGACAGACTTACAGCAAGTTACCCTCAGCAATTCAGCTCAAAAAATGATAGAATTTTACACCCACCTTTTTAAAGATTTGAGCCCTATGCTATAAAGCATGGTTCATAATTCAACAGTAAAGTGAAAGAGAAAAAGATATGGGACCATCCACAAAGTACAAATACATACATCAGGGGAAGTGGGCAAGCAAAAAGCATGAGTCCAGTTGAAAGTGAATACAGCGGGCATCTAGAAATTATAAAATGTACAGTATGCATAGTATGTACCTGAAGGATGGCCCCTATTTAAGAATACTTGAATGAAGAAGACTTGTAAAAAATTGCAACTTTCCAAAAGGAAATCTTACTTATCATCAACAATCAGTGGGGGTAAAAAATTTGTCAAGTAAGCATTAATCACCAAAATTTTATTAAGATCTGCAGCCATACTTAATGGGAAAGTGTTACATTTGAACATTGCACTTTATGTTGTACCTTGATGACATTCTACGCACTCGATTTCGGTGTTTTTGAAATCGGTGTACCAC
>JBAHVQ010213111.1:0-11865 GCA_036872915.1 Nanipora kamurai
ATATATATGTATATATATATGTATATATATATGTATATATATATATATATATATATATATGGAGACGTCGTGACCATGCTCTCGGCTACGGCGTTCGTAGATCAGTTGGCAGAGCACTGCACTAAATTCGCTGGATCGCGAGTTCGATTCTCAGCTGGAGGCCCTAGAGTTGTAATTTCTCGCAGCTGGTCCCGGTTGGGCCTCAAAATATATCATTGGACGACTAGTGGACGTTCGTCAAGCTCGTTCTCTCAGAAAAACTATTTTTGAGCCCTAGAAGGGAATCAAACCGCAACCTTCCGATGACCGGTGAGACGCTCTAACCATCAAGTGGTTACAGATGGTACACGTGGTAGCTCAATGGTTAGACCGATCATCAGAAGGTAGCGGGTTCGATTCCCGTCTAGGGCTCAGAAATCGTTTTTCTGAGAGAATGAGCTTGACGAACGTCCACGAGTCGTCTGAGATTTACCAAGCTCCCACATAAACTAAGTTCGTGTTCAGGTTTAAAATATATAATTCTGACTATTTAATTGCAATTTCGATATAACAATCAAAAGAATGAATACTTACTGTAATCCAAAGACGGCACGGCAACTACAATTTCTATCGGATAACCTGTCTGCGGAATTAGTTCCTGTTTGAACTGGTTATTGATTCGCAGTTGTTCAGTGCTCAGAAAGTCGTACGCTTTCAGTTCAATCCTTTCTGACGAAGTGGTATTTAAGGAAAACTTTAAAGTCTGTCGACGACCGATAGTAATGACATCATACGGCTTTCGCAGTGTACTTTTGATGTAAATATCTCGATCGTACTTGTTTTCAATAGAGAATCGTAGCTGATACGTCTGGGTAACTCCTACAAATATAAATTCAGTATCAATTATAAGACTAATCGATTGACTTCACGGTACTGCTATCAATCACAGTGAATCTAACCCTAATGACTTTGGTGAAGTATGGATAACGTATTGTGGTACTTTGCCACATTAATCAATTAAGCGTTACATTCTCAAGAAAATTAGATTGATATTGAAACATTTTTCAAGCTCCTTCAAAACTTTATACACATGAATGACTTTTGGGTAGAGGAAAAATTAAATGTTTCCATGAATACATCAAGTTCCTTGAATAAACCCAACTCATCCTAATATTTGGTTGCGTATCGAAAGGTTCAAGACTTTGGTGCATAAGCCAAAAACTCAGATAAACTCAGGGCTCCAAACGGAAGTACTGAAGATTACGTTCCTCTCATGGCTTTAAAACATGGAGTAAAGACATAATAAAGTTTTACTATAAATAAAACAGAACAAAATTTTATTATGCCTTTACTCCTTGTTTTATGCTGGGTTTTAATATTTTACACAAGGGTACGCTTTCCGCCTGGTCAAACTCCGGCTACTGTCATGGTTTTATTCAAAGTGATTTTCTATCGTATTTATGACTCGGAATTAAACCCTATTTTGACGAGGATTTATGTGATAACTTATTTATGATATAGTGGGTAAAATGAATTATTTTACATAAAATTATTCTAACACGTAAGATAGGTTGGACCTGCGCGAGGCAACAAGAACCCCTTCAAGTGCTCAATTAGAAGCAAAGCTAGAAAAGCGGGGCGACCGAAACGTGAGAAAAACTTACTACAAACTTAATTCAAAGAAGAAATTGAAAATCATAAATCTGACTAAAACAAGTGTTAAAAAAACCACAACGATTGCACAACAGTTGTTAAATTAAAAGGCATGATTTATAGCTTTTTGGTTTGTGAACAAATTTTTTTCCCTTAAACTGCTCGTCTATTCAAACGATATTGTCCCCGATGAGTGTGGGTTTTGCTTGAGGGACGAGGGGAGAAAGTCGAGGATAACACGTCAAGGGCCTTATTTTCGATAAAGGATGAGTTATATAGTATAACTTAGAGTATAACTCTGAACACTGCGAAACTCGCCGATTTTGAATAGAAAACTTCGCCAAAACTCAAAACCTTTATGTATCAGCCAACTCCAGCTGTGCTTATGCTATCAGGGAAATAGACATTTTTGGTAAAAAAATGGCCCCAACTCGGAGGAAGGTTTAGCGCGCTAAGGCCCCACCCCTGATAAAAAAAAATCAGGTGTATATCTCCCCCAGAAAATATTATAATCCGTACTGCTAGTTTTTCAAGACAGAGCTTTTACTTCATTACTTCGTTACTCATTACTTCAAGATGCATTTTTTCTTATTTTTTTGAGGTAAAATTACTGCGTTGGGAATTTCACTGATCACCATTTCAGATTTTTATTGCTGAATTCTAGAACAAAAATCATGAACAAGTCGTAGGATTTTAACTAAAACAAATTTCTAAAATCATTTGACTTTTATAATCGTATATGACAGACATAAGCAAATTGTAGAAGTCGAAGGGGATGGCATAAACTACGACAATTTTTGCCAAAGGCTGGCAGCTTCATCGCGTCATTGCATACTGACATAAAACGTAACATTACAGTAGGTCAAACTATATAAATATACAATTGCCAACGCGTAGTTAACGTATTTTTGTTTAGTTCAGTTTTCTTGTCAAAATTCATACTTATACTTGGTCTTCCCTGAGCTAAAACCACTACACAACACCTCGTTTATTAGAAATACGACCCTTGACATATTACCCTCCACTCTCGACGTGTTAACCTCGACCCTCGACAAAAACAAGAATCACCCTCAATTAAGAAAATAATAAAAAGAGTTTTCCTTGATTATCCAATTAAAATGCAATCATTTTCGCCTCTTTGTTTTAAAGTAATCAAGGTGAGATGGTAGTCGTGATGTAATTGGCGCGACTGACATATATGTAAAAACATGGTAACCATATATAATTGTTATAGTTGATGAATGTCGATAATTTCTTTTTGTCACGCAAAATTAAGGCTAAATATGACCAGAAACATCTCCGATATGTTATAATCCAAATAAAAAACCAACAACAATTACAGAAAAGCTAGTCAGTATCTTACCAGGTGGAGGTTCTGCAACAATCGAAATTGCTCGTGGTATTATTACAAAGGTCACTTTGCCATTGATACTTGTCGGTTTATTAGTGGCGGCTTCATAAACGTTAATTTCTACCGGTGCAGGACTCGGTACACTCACGTTGAGCCTCAATGTTTCACCAGGTCGAAGCAAATAGTTTTGATACGGTAATGGAAGTTTCGTTGAGCGGAGACGCACAATTATATCAGCAGTGTTTTTTAAGTTGAATGTGATCAAGTACACGAGCTTTCTAGGAACTAGAAAAATTTTACAAAATGTCAGCCTCTTTTTAAGTAAGTTGTAAAATAACCAGTACAGATGCAGACACGGATACGGGTTGTGGACTCAATTTTAAGAACCGGATGATGTAGTGATCCAATCACAGACGTACACGGATCCGCTTGTTGTTCCGCATAAACATAAAACACAGATAAATCGTACAAAATCATGTACGGAAACACGAAAAAAAAGTTTGTGCAATCCTGATTCAAATATTTTGTAACTCAAATTCGTATCGTGATTGTACTCGTATTCATGTCCGTACAAATGGAAATGAACTTTGACGCTGATAATTAACATAACAAGGATTACATGTACTTGTAACGAGGTTACTCGCAACATACGGACACTTATTTAATCAAGAAAGAGAAACTTTGTCACGATAATAAGGATGCTTAGACATGTCTAACCTACCTTGAATCTTGTTCGGAACTTCAAAAATTAACACAGGACCACGAGTTCGTTGCGGTGTTATTGAAACAGATTGTACGCCATTTAGAGAAATTGGACGGTTCGTTCGTTTGACGATAGCCGAGATGTTTACAGGATTGTTTTTAAAAATTTGAACAGTAAGGGTGAAAGAGTCCTTGGAACGGATTTGTAGAGAATCGTAAGGAGATGACAGGGTAGTCTTTACCAGGATATCCTCTTCATAATTGTTGACGACTGTAAATTGTATGTAGTAAACAACTAGAGGAGTGGTTGTCTCTATTAATAAAAACAGACAGTTGAACGTAAATCAATTGTGACAATGAAAAGGTCATTTTTTCCATGTTATTTATAGAACTTTGTAGGTTTAGAGGGTTTCTGAAGTTTGTGACACACTAAAAATCAAAAAAAGCCCAAAACTGCTAAGAATATTGAATATCACTGACCTATTACATATATACAATTTCTAAATACTGTTTCGATGTTTTCGAAGTGAAGAACCATTACACACGTAATCAATACCTGAAATTCCAGGAATATTCAAAGTAACCGAGCTCCCTGGATCAACACGTGGAGTTAAAGAAATCTTTGACTTTCCATTAATAAAACCTGCGGATCCATCTTTTTCAACCACTCTAAACGTTACTGTCCGGCTGTCGCTTGTTTCAATCCTTAATCCAAATCTTTCTTTTGCTCTAATTTTTAATGACTGATAAGATCCTTTCAAGGTTGAGAGAAGGATAATTTCTCTATCATAATTATTTTTTACATTCAATAATAGATAATGTTTCTCAATATCTAGAAAGTTAACAGAAAAACATAAATAGTTGTAAGCTATTATTGCTGCAGTCATACAATATACTTACATCTGTTCTTTGTAAAAGTTTGTTTAGGTTTTAATACCACACTGCCGGAACTTTCAACTTTCCTTTAACGTGGTATCCAAATCAGACCCGCTGGGGAAGTTTTATCCTGGCTCCGAGCTCAACAGGGGCCCCCAACAGATACACCTGTAAAATTTGCTTTCCCAAAATTGCTCTTTTGTTTTTGCACCACCCTCCCGTGGACTCTGGGCAGGCCTGATCCAAATTGAGTCAACTTGTATTAATTCGAAGTAAGTATCAGTTTGTTGAAATGTGGAAAACGTTCATAAGATTTTCATAAGCTTCCGTCTTACTTTAGTTAACACTTTACACTAGGTTCTTCATAAGCCTTTGCGGGGTATGCTGAATGTAATAAGTGGAATAAAGACATATTATTCTCTAGACAGGAAGCCCTCACTGGCAGTTCAGACCGACTTTGTTTGCTAAATGATTGAGTTAATTTTTCCTTTAATAAATACTTATTTGAGTAAGTTAAATTTTTTTAGTGGGTGTATTCACCCTGCGAGGTCCGTATTCTTACATTATGCTATGCCAACTGATACTGAAATGTTTCTTAGTTTCTTAAAAATCATTAGAAAATGAATTTCAGTCGACTTTCAGTTTGTTCTCGACTTAGCCTGATACGTATGCGGATACCGAGACACGATAATTACTGAAACAACATAAGCCCGTTCGCCACATTGATGAAAAACTGCAATATCACAATTAATATCAGGCATTTACACTCGGTATCATTGATCGGGAAGGTGAAAAAGAGCAATTCCTATTGAAGAACAACGATGTAAATAATTGTGGGGCGATCCCATCTATATCTCTCGTGAAGAATGAAAGTGTGTTTTAGCTTGGGTTTTACTTTCACCGTAATGTACCAAGGTCAAACTATTGCTAACAGGTCTCCACTGAGCTTACTACCAACGTCTGTACTGTTACTCTACTCTGAAACAGTATTGTCTTAAAAAATTCTTATATACTAAGGATCAAACTCCGTTTTTCTCGTTTTCTGATTGGGCGAACGGTCCTCAAATGACGTTCCGAAATTGCTATGTTTACTGCGTAACTCATGGCAGCGGGTAATATTACTTTCCCTTTGGTCTAAAGAAAAGCATCGAAACCGAAAGTAGCTTGTCAGGGCGGGTTTTCCAATTTATTATCATTTAAAACACCGTTCGAAGGTTTTCTACTATGTTTTCTTCCGTCATTTGACACTTGGTGTGTAAAGATACAAAAAAAGATAAAATTAAAATCACTAAGTTTGGCAAAACCTGAATTTATCTGCAATGGATAAAAGCTGTTAAAAACATTGTTATCATGTACCTGGAACATATAAAAGCACGGCTTCTCCTTCTGCATCCTGAGGAGTAATTGCATAAGATTCCTTTCCGTTGATAGATAAAGGACTACCAGAATTAGTGTCAATTGCTCGGACTGTCACTGTACTTGATGTTGGGACATTTGATTTCACGGATATCATTTGACCAGGTTTAACAGAGATTGATTTATATGGGTTAGGCATGTTTGTTTGAAGGGTAATGTTGCTTCCTTGATTGTTCTTCACCAGAAAATAGACATACAGTACCTTCGGTGATATGACTACAAACAAAAAACATCATGATATAATCATCAGACCTTTAACCTTTTAGAAAAAAAGGGTACGTAAACGAGTATGATCACATAGATGACATATATACTATGTGAATGAAAGTTTTATATAATAAAAAGCGCTGGACTCAGTCCCCCATCCTAATAATACTTCATTTTAATGCGGATTAGCTGCATTTTCCAGTTTTGGAAAGCATGCTAACGTTGGAGGACAAGCGTGAAGGAATCCATACCGGACAAGTAAAGAAAAACTCTACTTGACCACGAAGGGCATTTGAACCCAGCCGGGGAATTGGGAAGCCTGGGGGTGCCCCCAATAATTTTTATATGCTCATTTTTCCATATTAGCACATACCACATCTGTTCTGCTTCTAATGTCCTACAAGTGATGTGGAATCGTAAACCTGGTTGATGAACCAGATATTTAGTTCTATTCCGAGTAAAGCAATCAATACCAATTAGAGGTAACTCCACTTGACCACGGCTGGGATTTGATGCGCGATATTCCGTTTACTAGTCTAACGCTCTGGCGAGAGTCGGTGTTCAAATCCCAGTCGTGGTCAAGAAGAGTTTTTCTGACCACGTCGGGTAAGAATTCATCCACTCAAAGTAACGCTAATATCTTTCTTCTTAACAATCCATGCACATCTCTTGCATGCTAATATTGTAAATAATTTGATGGTTGCTCTATTCCATACGCTAAGTACATTCAAGCCATCAGTTAAAATATCGAAGACATCTTCGATTATAAAAACGGCCCGAATAACTTTCAGAATTTGAGAGAAATGAATACAAATTGTTCTAAGAGAGGCCTTTTGTTTCCATCAGTCGCCCACAAAATCTCCCTCAGAAAGTAAACCTTTTACTCGCATGTTTATTTGATTACCTAAAACATTTTCCTCTGCCAGAAAGAAAGATTTTTCGTCTTTTTTGATCACGAATGAAATCAACAAAATACAACTTAATAAAACACAACTAGATAAAAAATTAAAAGAATCACTCGGTCAATTGTGACTTTTATCAAATTTATTATTTGATTTATTAATATGATTTAATCCTCTTTAACCTACTGGAGAGGAGCCAATCGGTTACTATCTAGGTAAATTTACCATTGAAAAAAGAAAGGACATATACAACCGATTTTACGTTTTTAAATTTTTATCTTCTGATGAGTATACTTAAAGGTATCACATCATCCAAGTTCATTTACCAGGACTACTTGAAATACTTAATCACAAACAAAGTAAACAATTGCCTTTGGCAGTTGAAATCAGCTTTTCTTAAAAAAAAGGCCGAAAGGCTAACCTATTAAGGTAGACGAAATATCAATTGAATCAGCAAGTTACTGGAATGGTCTTTTCCCTTAAGAAGCGTTCCACATCAAAAGACGCTCAGCAAGTCTCAAGAATGGACTTAAAGCAACGAGAGAATTCCATCTGTTGACCAAATTAAGTCTAGTTATCTCACCGTAAAATTTTAGGTTTTGAATTTGAGATTAACTCCTTCCTGTTCGTATAGGTCCTCAGTGACCTACAGAGACTTTAGTATTTTACTCTGGCTAGAGCCAGACGATTTTACTTGCCAAGGGGAAAGTTCTCGGATAGGAAAGAGTTAATAACATTAATGTTAAATCATTAAAAATGAAAATTACTATAGCAAATATTCCTGCCCAACACTCGATTGACAGCCGTTATATTTTCGTTGGAAGTGATGTTTACAACAATCCGCTTTTGTTTTAATATAATCTTCTATAATTAGCACATTAACGGATGTAAAAACATCATCTCTTTCTTAATTAATCACCCACCTCGTTCAATTACCAATTCTTCGACCACGTTCTGAGAGTCACTTGGTGTTATACTAACGGACATTTTTCTATTAATAGGGACTGCGACTCCAGTATCCTTATCGTAAACTCGAACAGTTATGGAGTTTCTTGAATTAGTTTTGACTTCCAAAGTTAAAATGGCACCAGATTTAATATCGAAGATGTCGTTTGGTTTATTCATTGTAGTCCTTAACTGTACCAGCTTCCCATATTTGTTCGTCACTTTTATGTTAATGTAATACTCGTGAGGAGGTTCGTCTACGACAATAAATAACATTGTTTTGAAATCAATGAATGAGGCGGTCGTGAACATTTTTTTATTTTATTCATTGTATATATGTATTAAACGTCTACAAAAACATACACTATCTACTATACTGCTTACCAGACGAGATGATTAAAGATATTGCGTCCATCGGTTGTTGGATGGGTGTAATTCTTTGGAAGTCTTGGTCGTTGATCTTTAGCGGTTTATTACTGAGGGAATCAAAGGCATTTACAATGACTGGATTTCGACTAGTCGTGGATAAACGTATGGTCATTGATTGTCCACCGCCAACAATTATTGTTTTAGAGACTGGATCTTGGAGTGAAGTTACGAGTTTAACACTTTTTGCGTATCTGTTTGTAACTGATAAGTAGATGAAAAACTGCCGGGGGAAAACAGCTAAAAAATCAAGAAATAGAGAAAATTATGGGATCGATCGTAGTATTCGAAACATAAATATCTTTGAATTTTGAGTTGCAGTTTGATAATATTAAAGTCTTACAAAAATTTTTCCTGATCAAACTGTGGAACGCCATGGACTCAGAAAAACTCTGAGTTCCAGACGGGATTCGAACCCGCAACCTCCTAAATGCTAGCCAGACGCTCTAACCATTGAGCCACTAGAACTCAGACGGCAGAGCAAGGTTACTTTCGGTATTTTTCGGTAACTTTAAGTATCAAACTGCTACTCAAAATTCAAAATTAACATCTAACTGAAGATTTGCCGACATCTAATGGCTTGCAATCCAGCAAGTCATTGCCGACTGACTCGTCCCAGGTTTAAATACCGAAAGTAACCTTACTCTGCAGTCTGAGTTCGAGTGGCTCAATGGTTAGAGCGTCTGGCTGGCATTCAGAAGGTTGCGGGTTCGAGTCCCGTCTGGAACTCCAAGTTTTTCTGAGTCCATGGCGTTCCACAGTTTGATCAGCAAAAATTTCCTAAGACATAAATGTCTTGTTAAGTTATTTAAATTTACCGATCTACTGCACGCCATAATATGAAGGTAAATCAATACGACCAGGCTGAAAACCAACGCAGGATTCAGATGATATATAAAATTATTTATCATCCGTTCTTCCCTCTTTCTTTTGTCTTTCCTGCCTAGCACGGTTTGCGGAAATCATGGCTAATTCTTATCAAATTAAATGAAAGACCACTGATGATTACTAATATCAACGCACTTATTTCGCCGGAAATAATTAATGCACAAAAATTAGTGTTAAACTCTTTAACAGAAATCACTAAAAAATATTAAAAATAAGAAAATTGTTCGTGATTGCTAATCAACTAACTCTTTAAAGTCAGAAAAAATTGAAAAAACGGTCGAAAAAATATGGTTGGGCTTTTGGTTACGGTTCACTCTTACGTGATGAGCAATGCCTTGTAACACGCGCAAAAAAGCACTTTCTGACTTAGTTTTTAGCGTAGATTCCAAGTATAAAAACATATATTCGAAGTGGAAGATAGTCAAAATAACCAAAGTTACAGTCTACCTATCTAGTGGTCATTTTCACTAGGTTTTTCCCACCTATCTAGGTAATTTTTGTGAATCACTCTTTTGTAAAATGAAAAGGATTTTTACTATACATTTTTGACCTGGTGTCACAACAAAGGAGAAGTGTGGGACAAGATACCAACCATGCAAGGATATGACCAACTTAGCATACTTCAACCACGCTTAACAAATCAGGGATCCAAGCAAAATCAAGATCCTTTTACCAAATTGTTTTAAATACGGCGAGGTTTTGAATGTTATCTGTTCTTTATGTTATGATTTAGTCTATATAAACGATCTAACCGTGTTCCCAATAGATTTTTAAATCCGCAAGCATATTAGGCTCAAAGCGCATGCCAACAAGCTCAAACATTAGTAATTATAGTTAAGGAATCGTTTAATATCTTATTAAGGCTTAGCACTTTAAAATCCGAGGATAGTGATAGATCGGTTCAAAAAGCTTTGTTAAACTTCGTCTAACGTTGGGCAGCAACGAAGCGCGCCAAACGCCACTCCACGAACTCTGAATATTTCCATAAATTCAAAAAACGTTATTTGAAGTCGAAATTGGAATGTGAAATACGTCAAAATAGTACAAAATAAATTGTAAATCATACAATTTAGATAATTATGTTTTTATATAAACCGCAAAACCATCCTACCTTCATTAATTTCAACCGAATATACTCGGCTGGGTGTTTTTTGAGGTGTCAAGTATATACTTTCTTGGTCATTAATTGCGACCTTCTTCTTAGTTGCTTTTTCTTCCGCGTTAATTTTTACACGATCAAGGCTAGCTGAACGCAGTGTGTTTGTGAAAGCTTCCTTTGGGTTTAATATGATGGAATCATAAGGCGCCAGTAAGGACGTCCTTATTATAACCTCCGAGTTAAGTTTGTTAAAGAATTTGATCGGGATGAAATAGACTGAAGAAACTAGAGAAAAAATGTGATTAAGTATGTCAGTATAAATGTACAATGACAATATGTGCACATTGGTAAAAAGATACAAATAGAAAAAATAAGAAAACAAATTATCAAAAGAACTTTAAATTCATTAAAATAAATTCAACAAAATTTTGTACGACGGCATATACCTGTTGCTGTTGTTGGAAGTGTGACATTATCTAATGGTCAGACATAAAAAAGATGTTAGAGAAAGATAAAGATCCCATAACAATATAGTTGATATTAATTTCAAATCTGTGTGTTGATGTATGTTTACATAGCGTTTTGTAAGGAGCGATTGTTATTAGCGTCTAATTTGGCATCTCAGAAACGTCG
The DNA here is from genome assembly GCA_036872915.1 of Nanipora kamurai. Taxonomy (NCBI): domain Eukaryota; kingdom Metazoa; phylum Cnidaria; class Anthozoa; order Scleralcyonacea; family Helioporidae; genus Nanipora; species Nanipora kamurai. The sequence goes on from JBAHVQ010213111.1 coordinate 11,078, forward strand.
AAATTTTGGTTCACGAAATAACATATTAGCAGGCACCTTAATACGCTTCAATTCTTACTTTCTGTTGTCATCCCAATGTACTCCATCCAAAAAGGGAACGAATACATCAGGATGACAATTGGTAGCTGGCTTTGCATAATCACATATAATTTAAAGAAGGGGGTGATTGTGAGACGAGCCTTCTGTGTTAGCTTTGCTACTATTTTTGATGAAGATATACCATAGCTAAAATTAACCTAAAACTTACGTTGAAAAGAATTGTTTTATTTTGTTGTAAGAAAAGGCCGACTTTAATTAAAAATACTTTGCATGGCTGTTGTAAGATTTCCACTCGCTAGATCATCCCGGGAACCTGTATAAACAGCCCAAACGACAGTTTACCCAAAGGATTTTGTCAACGTCAGTTTCAGCCTTCTGCCCAGCTTTCTTGGATGTGTAATTCTATCCCATCAACAAATCATTTCATTTTTTCAACAATTTTTCGGTGTTTAATCTAAATATAGTATGAAATAACTTGGTCAAATATCTCATATTTCAAACCCATATGACTATCCTCCATACATACAGGTTTAGAAAGATGGGTAGGTGCAGATTATTTGTGTCAAACTTAGTTTGGAGGAAAAACTCCCAGACAAAATTTTGATGAACGTGAAGTCTATGCTCAGCTAAGACTATTGTATACAAATATATATATATACATTATATATATACATGTCCCACATTTGTGAGGCATCAAAGGTGACTGTAAATAACAGTTACTTTCATCCTGCTCATCAGCACTACACTGA
>JBAHVQ010213122.1:0-11862 GCA_036872915.1 Nanipora kamurai
GTAAATGTGATACAGAACTGATGTTTATTTAATCAGTTCTGTATCGGGGTATACAGACATTGATTAAACCTTAATTTTTTCTGAATTTTCCTCGTGAATTGTTGATGAGTTTTATAATGGGATAGACAATGGTGTCCATATGATATGAATACTGAGCTGAGTTTGGTTTATGGCGTTATGAATAATTAATGAATTTTACAATTATGGTTTGGCGATGCCATCACTCAAGTGTTAATTCAGTCTGCCAGTGTTAACTCCTTTCAACATCAACTGAATAACCCGTAAGAGCTCTCGCCAGGTAAATGATGAAGTTGACGGAACGCCAAGAAAAGAACGATGAGGCAGATTTAATTTGATAAAAAATAGCAAAGTTGTAATATTCTACACGTGGAAGTTTAGTCAGCGGTTACGTCTTTGTAGTATCGTGCGTTCTTGTTTTGTTTACCGTTGGTTTTACTTGTTTTATCATTCCGCTAGTCGCGTTATATCGACGATTTCAGCTTGATAATGCGTTTCATCCCGGTCTCTGAGAATGATGGGTACGATCCTTTTCATTGGTAGGGAAGTTATTATGGGTAATTGTAAAAGCGCGACTTAATTGCCCCTGACAATTTCCCTGGTAATAAAAACAACCGTATTCGTTTTTCTCAGCGAGTTGGATAAAATATCTCATCAGGCTGAAATCGTTGATTTAATACGGAAGGAGAACAATGAGAGTTGAAGAGTATGGGTAAATATTTATAAATGCTATAGATCCATAACCATCATACATCCTGCTCCACTATCAATAATCTTAACCCACATCCTTACCCTAATCTTCAAGTTAACCCTAAGCCTATCCCTAACCAAAATCCCAATGACAAACCTAACAGTGGCTCCGCCACCTCTATAAAATTTACAGATTCAATGGTACAGAGTCGGCATTTCAAATTTGTGACGTAGGACGAGTGGGATCATGAGGGCCATATTCCTCATAAGTCCAAAGTGTGGGACCAAGATATCGTTCAACCCCCAAAACATTTACACAGTGTGAGAAGCAAATCCGTTGCTGGTACAGCTTTTTTTTGAAAATGAACTATACTGCGGAGCTTAAATACGGAGAAAAAAAATAACCAAAAAACAATACCAGCTGACCACTTGAAAAAAGATGATATAAAATATAATCTGAACATCATCTTGAAAAGTCAAGATTCGAGTCAAATCAAAATGAAAGAGTATCAGTGAGTCAATTCACTCTTTCATGTTTACTCCTCTCGGATTTTGAGTTTTTAAGATGTTGTTGTTCGGATTATGTTTTGTTTTATATTAAACACGGAGCAAGTGCAAAGTTAGAGACTGAATAGTTCAGTCATTAAATATTTGAAATGCAGCAACGATTAAGATTTTATTGGCTGATGCCGAATTTGTTTGCATTTTCTAGTATGATCAGCAGTAAGCTAGAATATATTAAATCCACGAGGTTGAATGTGTAATTTATATTCGTAATTTACTTCTTTTCACCTAGTGGAGTACTTTTCTACAAAATTCGTTTGAAAGTAAATTGACTTTTGGCCGATCGATAACTAAAAAGCATTATAACTCATTAATAGTTCATGAAGAAAATTCAAAAGAAAATGATGTTGAATCAGCTCCTGTGTACCATGATACAGAACTGATGAGATAAACATCAGTTCTGTATCACATTTACCGACACTGGTATCTGTATCAACCAGTTTTGCATCAGCTCTCGCACTCTCCAGTTGAACTTCGACGCACATAAGTAACTTGTTTTAACTTTTCTTTCTACTAAATATTAATCTACAAAGAAGTAATAATGAATGTTTTATAAGTAATTTACAAAATTTGTGTCTGTTCTGTATCGGGATATAAAGACACATGGCTTCGCTTCATGTCTGTTTAACCCAATACAGAACGGCCACTCATTTTGTAAACATTACTAAAGCTTTGGCTTTGACGTCATATTTCGAGTCGTTTATTTTAACAAACCCGCAATGCTCTGTTACACTAGAATGTATTTTAATGGGGGTGTTCTGTCTTTTATGAACTCCGTGTTTAAGAGTTAAGACCTTAACTAAATATCGAAATGACGTTTTCTCTCCGACGAAGGGGTTTCACTCGAACCGTCAGTGTTCTCTACTCCTACTTTCAACACTTCCCTAACCATTTAGGCTTTTTAAACGTTATTCCACGTTTAATACGCAGCATTCGGTTTTTACATCTAACTATTAACCTTTAAAATTCCTGAGTTTCTCACGTAAGGAACTCATCATTACCTAAAGAAATACTGCTAATAACCCACAACTGAACGTAGTTTAGTTGTGGGTTATTAGTTGTTTATAGTTTTTAACTTTTAATAAATGTAATAATGGATTATATGTATATTTTTATTTGCCTCATATAGTCAGATTCTTTGTAAGAAATAATCATAATTCAAAAAAATGTTATTTTATGTCTAAAAATTTCCACTTCGACTATCCCCTTCACCCAATATTTTTTAACCTTCTTTAGCAACTGATATTAACACTGACGAGGTCATGAGTTCATAATTTGCCATGTTACTATAATTTACCATTGGATAAAGACTCGTTTCTTTTTCTTTTCTCACCAGATTTTGCCATGTTATGTTGAAATTAGCCTTTCAATTTAAGCTTACAGAAATTACCTTGCCTTTTGCTTTGTTGTCCAAATCAAATGATTATAGAAATTACCTTGCCTTTTGTTTTACTGTCCCTTTTATCTTAATTACATTCATTTATATTTGATAAGGTCCTGAAGTGTCTCTAATTGATCCTGAATATTCTGCCTTAAAGAAAAGATTAACAGCATCGTCTTCTGCGGATCTGTAAGCCAATGCTTTTTAATACTAAACTTTCTAGCTTTGTATATTTTGTCGAAGTCTAACGTTGAGACAAATTAGTTTAAAATTGGTATATAATTGGTTAATTTACTAAACTTATCTCTGCATCGTTTAGCTCCATGTGCTGGAGAAAATTTCCGGAAGTGCTCTTCGAAAGTGCAACAAATGCCCAAAATTATTAACACACGCATGCGCATTTTTTCTTATCAAGGGAAATTCATTTATACTTGAGTTCGAAATTAGAATAGTTTGTGATTCCATTATTTAGTTGCCGGCCACAGAAGTTCGTATAAAGTCTTAGGAATTTCTTCTGATCAAACTGTAATCAGAAAAACTTTGAGCTCCAAATGGGACTCAAACTCACAACCTTCTGAATGCTATCCACACGCTCTAACCAATGAGCCGCTAGAACTCTGATGGCAGAGCATGGTTAAATACCATAACCTTTCTCTGCCATCTGAGTTCTAGTGGCTCAATGGTTAGAGCGTGTGGCTAGCATTTAGAGGGTTGCGGGTTCGAGTCCCGTTTGGAGCTCAGAGTTTTTCTGACTACCTGGCATTTCCACAGTTTGATCAGCAAAATTTCCTACTAGGATAAAGTTAATTCAACAAAGTTTATAACATCATATTATATATAATTTTGGGATATTATAGCTTACCTTTTTGGAATTATAGGTTAACTCCTTCCTGTCCGTATAGGTCCTCAATAACCTATGGAGACTTTAGTATTTAACTCTGGCTAACGCCAGACGATTTTACTCGTCTAGGGGAAAGTCGTTGGACAGGAAAGAGTTAATGTCAATATTTCTCGTTATTAAATCAACCATATTTAAAAGTAGACTATGGTATGGATGTAAAACTTTGAATTCACCTTTGAAAGATAACTATTAGCCGTTAGAATGCTTTTAAATTTCTCATCTGAAAGTCTATGATATGAAAAGGATTTAACGTCAATTCACATTTCATTTTTAGTCGCCATCAACCACATTATGGTATACTCTCGGAAAGTTCGAAAGGTTCATCTTGGACTCCAGCCATAAAAGAGACGGGAGAATATATACAGGTTTTCCATTTTGGTTAAATTTCATTTGTATTAGTTTGGAATATTTGGTAACTGGACAAACTCCTTTTGCTTCTGAAATAACAGAATATCTTAACAAATAAAATGAACAATTGAATTACGAAATTCAAATAAAAAAGAACAAATTAAAGAGCAAAATAGAAACAAAGAGAAGATAAAGAACAAAAGGAAAAAACTCAGACATAAAAGGATTAACCCACAGAGGTTTTTTAGCTACTTATAAACAGCTAACGGACCGACGACGGGTTTAATGAATTTCTCATTCAACAGCAAACGTTTTGTTATGGTATTTGATTGTTTCAATAATTTGCATTAATGAGAAAAGACGGAGACTTAACGTTGGGAATGTATTTGAATACTTTATTTATAGCATAGTTTGTTAAAAGACGTTCATCTGCTCTCCATTAAGCTAGCTTGAGATTTAAGGAATATCATACCTCCGGTTTGTTTTCAATCCTTTGTCAGGAAGCTGAATGGGTTTTTAGAAGCGAACGTTTTATTTTTGAATGGAGGTGGCGAACACTAAAATAAAGAACTCAAAGTCAAAGTACAGTACAATAGTAAAGCGTTTCTGGGAAGAATATCCCCTTGGCCAATTCAAAACCAATAAAGTTTCTTTTTCAAGTTTTCCATATGAATTTATTCAGCATGATTCAGGATAACTAGAGCAGATATGTAATGAACCTGAATGGACATACTGGTGACCTACTCGTAAACCATTCCCTCAGTGTTTGTTCCCCGGACTACCTACACTATTTTGTTCATGCAAATGTATGTATGTGTTCTGTGAATGCATTTGTATTTTGGATTGTTGTTGTTTTTATTTGTGGTGATCATTTGGATTGACTTGGTGTTAAACAATTTCATTTCGTCTAAGGTTGATCTACTTCAATTGACCCCAATAACCAGTGTGGCATTTAGACGAGCTGCAGACAAACCCGAGGACCATCACACGAAACTTATCATGTGGTATAGTGACAATGAAAGGTCTTGGAAAGTGAAGACAGACTATCTTGGAAAGATGATGGTAGGTGCATTTTGATCTCTGGAGAAATCAGGATATAGAGGATTTTCGGAGGGACCTCGTTTGGTTTGAAATTTCCTGCAAGGCCAGATTTTATCTACCAGGAATCGGTTGTTCAAAGCCTGGATAGCTTATCCGGTGGATGAGTCTGGATTACTGAACGGTATTATAGATCCATTGAATAACCAAACATGAATTTTTTCTGTCCAATAGAACTATCCACCGGGCATCTCTGTATTCAGAGGATAAAATTTAAGTTGAGTTGTTCAATGTTTGAATAACATCGCTCACTCGTTACTACTAATCCACCGAATAAGCTATCCAGGCTTTGAAAAACCGACCCCAGATAACTAATAAGGTCTGATATTTCGCTTATCAGAATGGTATTTTTCATTATTTCACCAACTCATCGAGCACTACAGACTGAAAAAAGGCGTGAACGAGGTGGCAAAAGAAGTAAAGAAAGCATAAAACAGTGTGGGCTTTTTATAAATAAAAAATAGACAAAGTTTGTAATCTATAACTTTATCATGAAGTCACAATTCATGATAAAAATAACCACAATCCGTATTTTTGTTACTCAAATGTACTATTTCTTTTTTTGCACCAGACGTTCATTACGACGAATGATTATGAGTTCGACGACATTCTACTCGCTCGATATGTGCGCTTCATAGTTGTAGGCTGGGACAGAAGAGTTGGATTCCGATTTCAACTTTATACCAACAGAGGTAGCGTTATCAAGAAGTAATTGGTAGACAAATAAGTGAGTGAGATTCCAAATAACGTGTAAAGAAATCAAGCACGGAATTGCGAAAATAAATGGAAACGAAAGAGATTAAAATTGAAATGTATAACAGACGTTACTCACGATAAAATACGGAAATTTTCGCAAGAAAACTACGTTACACTGTAAAGTTATACCGTGTACATAGAGTAAAATATTACTGTAGATTTTGTTACAAACCGAAATTTTTAACGGTGAGGACGATAAGACAACTGACAAACAAATTCAAAACAAACGAACATCAAAAGTAGGATCCTTCATGCAGAGGATACTGCCCAGCTTCATACCCACTTTCTGGCAGCTTTGTTGGTTGACTTGTTACGGTGGAGAAAGTAGGCCAATTTTTTTTGCGTGCGCATGCGTCACAACCATCAGGTTTTTAATGGGTCGCAAGTTTTTTGAAAGAAATTAATTAGTTCCAGTGGTAAATTTTGATAAACTTTTGGTACCAAACCTCTGAGTGCAATCAAACGTGCCATGGATTAAGGCCAATAAAGTTTCACATGAAAGTTTGATCAACAGTAGGCTACGTACACTAGTGCTGCATTCGTGTTGTTGGTTGCACAACAACGAACTGTGGCTTATTAAGGTAGCTCCATACAGATTTCCAAAAAGTGAAGAATGCAAATTTGAAGCCGGGGAAACATCCAAGAATTTAAAAAAATATGGTTTGTTTCACTTTTGAAAAAAAAAAATATAAATAATTTTTTAAAAATTGTCCTATTAATTACCCATCCAAGAATGAAAGTTTTAAAGAAAAAAAAATGGGGGTCACCGAAGTTTTTTCGAAATAAATTAGATTGAACGGTAAGTTGTAGCAATTTTGCAGCGCCACTGTTGCCATAGCAACGAGCTGGACTCTTTTTCTTTTTGTCATATTTTTGGATGCCTACAATGCTTGTCTACGTATTACATTCAATTTCAGACACAAGATGTATGATAAGCCTATTTAAATGTCTCTTTAATATTTGCTGTACCGTGGGTAAATTGTTGATTTGATTTAAGGACTTAGTCTTATTCAACCCTTTACTGGGCAGGTTTTCAGGAGGTCTCCCCTTGATCAGTAAAATGGTCTGGCGTTAGGGGGAGTGAAATTAATATCCCATTTGGCAACAGTGCCCGGTAGAGGGTTAAACAGCCTAATGATTTGAAGGTCTTCACTTTATTTTAGTGTACACCACGGTCGGTATTGAGGATGGAATCATCAAAGACGAGCAGATGATTTCCTCCAATCATCCAAATGATTTATTTCCTGCCTACAAGGGACGTCTCAATGCACCTCGAGCTTGGTGTGGAAATACTTTCCGTGGACAACTGTTTCTACAAGTCGACTTTCTGTCTAATGTCCAAGGTAACCATTTGAAATTTCAGTTACTGTCTAAAATTATTCCCTCTCCAGTCTAGTGTCCTTTGAGATGTAGGTTGTAAACCTGGACTGGTTATTAAGGCCGTTTTCCTCTTCAACCGTAACGTACCGAAACAAAGTGTATTCCTTTGTCTAGTGAGCTCTTGGGCAGAACTAATGACTTTTAGGCTTTTGGTACGGTACGGAGTAAGTGGAAAACGACCTTTTCCTAAAAATTTAGGAAGGGGGACTCTTAAATGCAAATACGGAACGAGATGGTGATTTTGGTTTTCAGTTGTGGTTCCGTCTCCAAAGGGCGTAGGGAAATGCTCCCCAACTGAAGTTGAAAATTCTAATGTAGCTATTTACAATTCATATATATGATATAAAGTCTGGCTGTCTTATGTTGCCCGTGACTTCATAACGGCCACGTCGATATCATTGGAACCAAAGAATGTCATTAATATCTATTGTATGCCTTCACACGGATATCCTACACCTGTTATTTGTTTCTGAAGGGATTGATTACAACACACCTTTCCCACATATTGCAGCACATAACGAATTGTATTTTAGTTTTCCTTAGCAACAATGACAATAAATAAGTCTGAATTCCCATAACTTGCCTTGCAACCATTTTTCATATTTTATCACGAAAAAGCATCGAATCACTAATGACAAATTACTAAAACGTTTTTGAAATTAAATAGATTTATCTCAAAGTTTTGAATCTCCATTGATTTTTGGAGTATAGCTCTACTACCTTGATATTTGGATCACTCAACTGGCAGCGCAATAATTGGCCTGTGACCTAAGATAATGGATGTGCGTTTCTGCAGCTGGTAACAGACATTGCATATTTTACTGTGGTTCGGGTTTTTTTCCAATTTTTCTGCCCGTATTACGAAAATGTTTATCTTGAAAAAAATATGAACCACGATTGAAACCAATCGCTTATAAAAACTCAGAGATTCAAGAAACATGATGTTTTCCTGGCAACGTGCTCCAAACTCTGTACAGTAGTGTACCCAATGGGAGGAGGCACTGAAGTCAGCTCTCACGACGGTTCTGAATCGTGTCTAGAATCATTTGAACCGAACTAAAGAGCTTATTTAAATTCTCATTAATGTCTATTTCCCTGATTCTGACCGGGATAAGTCATTTGTAAACATTTTGATTGTCCATGATTTAGCGTCAATTTCGCTACAGCTTGTTTTCCTACAAATCTGTTTGATTTAACTCCTAATTCTATGCAAAATATCACGCGTTCTGCTTGTGTCTCAAGCTGGTTTCTCAAACTTGTGTCTCTAGTTCAACAATGGTACTATCTATATTTTGTAAAGGATATATTCTGAAGACGTGGTTTCCGACTCTTTGTACAACAGGGGTAGCGGAACCGCGTTGGTAGGTGGAGGGCTAAATTACTCAAAATGGCGATCAATTTTTACGAGTAATTTTTAGACGTGATTTAACGCATTTATTGCACAGAATTTTTAAGTATAAAAAACATCTCGTTATTTGTGTGTTACATTACTTTAGTAAATAAACTTACAATATTCTATCATTATTAGAGCCATATGTCATAACTGTTAACTCGAAAACTGTACTTACCTTGGGAACACGAGACTTAAGTCGCCAGCATTGGAAAAACGCTAAGATATTTTTACTCCGCAAATTTTACTCCAAATTTCCGCCTCACCAACATTTTTTCCGTCCCGCCAGGCCCTTGAATAAACATGGTCCTGGACTAAAAAATTTCCTCGTGCAGCTTCATTGAATCATATTGACAAAGAAATATTCAAATCCCGTATCCCATCATCAAAAAGTATTTCTTTAGGACGTCCAAGATAAATTAAATGCCATTTCTCCTCACTATGGTTGTACAATATGATCTAGTGATACTGAAATATTTGATTACTGATTTTGATGTTGGTTTGCAATAATTTATTGTAGTACACGCGATTGCAACACAAGGCAAATCTGTTGGTGTGATGGAGTATGTGACCCAATACAAGTTATCAAGCACAATGGATGACGTGAGCTGGCATTTATACAAGGAAGCAAGAGAAGATAAGGTACCGAGCTGTATTTAAGTAGCTTTATTTGCCGCTAAAGTCTTGCTTTTACGCTCCAACGTTTCTTATCTTATTTTTCTGTATTCTTTTTATTTTCCTGTTCGTGGTTGTTCTCATTGTTTCTAATGTTGTTATAGTTGTTTTCGTTCATGCTCCACCCCCTGTTTTTTGATAACGGATTTTTGTTTTCATGTATTCAGTTGCATGCCAAATTTACCGATTTTTTTCTATTTTGCACTTTAGATATTTTCCGGAAACGTTAATGCCCAATGCGCCCGGAAGCATTCAGTCCATCCCTTCCTTGCTCGCTCTCTACAATTTTTACCAATTACTTGGCAAGGAAAACCTTGCATGAGGGTCGAGGTGTTTGGGATTTACAAAGGTTAGTGGTCGTTCCGAGAAATGGAATTAATTAAAAAATAATATTTAATAAAGACGAATTCGTGCAGTCTATCGTCAAGCAAAGATGAGCATTTCCACTCGTGAATAGTATTTTCACTCACCAAAAATTCATTTAAATTCGGTTACTGTTTTTGGTCTCAATGTGTCAAAATTTTCCCACAATTTAGAGATCGTATTTGATAGCCTGTCTATGTGTTTTAGAATTTTTAACCAATCGGAATACATTTTGCCCTTCAAAATTTCCGCTAAATTAACGTTTTAAGGGGCAATATAGCCAGCCAGTCAGAACTAAAATTAGAGTTGCAACGTGGTGGAAAGTCCACTTTTAGTCCCAGTTTAACAGTTACAAGTTACGCGTTCGAGCAACTTTGAGACTTTAAGCATTGTGTAGAGTAGATGATAAACGGCATATGTACGGAAGATTCATCCTCAAAAGAATATAACCCTTAACACTTTCCTGACCGTAGACTTTCCCCTTGACGAGTAAAATTGTCTGGTGTTAAACAGAGTAAAATACTAAAGTCTCTATAGGTCACTGAGGGTATGTACGGCCAGGAAGGAGCTAAGGAGATAGGTTTTAAACCCTTGTCAGAGGCGGCGGAGCGTTTTGAAACGTGGGGGAGGCTCATCGCACACCGTCGTGTCCATGGGAAACCACATCTTCTAGTTTAGTGGAAAAATCCAGCAGTCTATTCGCTTCTCGAACACAGGCGGGAGTTGTTCAAAAAAAAGTCCCACCACATATTATTTTGCCAAACGCGATCCTGATGAAACGATTTGTGAAAAAATCACGAGACTATTTTGCCAAACCAATTTTATGCTGCGCTAGCGATATTTTCGGCACCGAAACGTAGCGAGGCTGAGCCCCCTAAATTTTCGTTTGGGGGTCTACAGCACCCCCTTACCCCCTACTCCGCCGCCTCTGCTTGTTAAGCTATGACCCGTTACCTGAAACCGGTACGAAGAACACATTTTTGGTTTAACCCCTCCTTTCTTTTCATTTTCGGGATACTGTTTTTTTGCTGCCCTGTTTTACATTGTATCTTTACGGTATTCCAGGTGTCCTCTTCAAACTTCAATTCTAAGCTAGTATATCAGTATTGAAAAGGTCTTTTTGTATTTTAGGTATACTTCGAGTACACGTACGATCAGGAAATACTGTGGACGGAGATGGTTCAAGCGTCGTTTCCGGATGTTCAATAAAGGTGAAGTGCCTGTTGATCAGAAGAAACCCTTATTTCCTTTTTAGGTGCACCTGGAGAAGGAAAACTCTGGTTGAAAAGAACTTTTTATTTCGAACGTTTCGGCCAAGGTACTATGGCCTTCGTCAGCGTATAAGTATATTTACAGACTGCTGGAAGAATGCAAGGACAAGTTAATTGAAAATTCAAAAAGATAAAAACAAAGGCGTGCAAATGCATTGAGCTATAAACATAAAGACTGCAACGTAATACATGCAATTTTAAAAATTCAACAAATTGAGAATTACAAAAGCTAAAAAGAAAGAAAAATATTATTTAAAAAATACTGAATACACAGGAGGAAGGTTACGTGCTTAAAACGTTCTAAATAATAAAAATCGTTTCAACCAGAGACAACCATCCACAATATTTAATGATTCCTGGTTATGACTACAAGATTTTTAAAATAGGGACTCGTATATTTTTTGTTTAATTTAAGTAAATTTCCGAATGAAGTGCACCGTTTTGTTTCTCAAAATTCTACCGTGATACTTAGGGAGCTCGGTGGCCGAAGAAACGACAACGTTGACTGGTATTTGGGCACACGAATCCATCACAATACCATAGTTCATTTACTCTCATTCAAGGTGACCCCTCAAATGTAATTTCTAAAGTGTCTATGCAATGAAAATTAAGTTTTTCTTATACGAAAGAACTCTTAAAATTATAAAGAGATATCTTTTACACTTTTTCCTGTCTTACTTCATTCTTGAATGAGATACTAAGATATTTTTGGTAGGTAAATTACACTTTGCATACGTCACGGTGCATAATAGTAGATAAAAAATCACGCATATCTTTGAAATCATTCTATTTTCGATGCAACCTCCCTAATACCTTAATATGTTATTCTTCAGAAAAGTATTTATACTATTACCAAGTTACACAAAGTTTCTCACAAGGGAAACAAACGATAATGCATGTATAGTCTTTTTATAATGAAGATTCGGGAAAATATGCCAAAGTTCCAACCTTATGAAACGATAAATTCATAATTAACCTACACTGCTGAAGTCAACTGAAAAAGTTGACTCGAGCGGGATTTGAACTC
>JBAHVQ010213133.1:0-11861 GCA_036872915.1 Nanipora kamurai
AGAAATAAATGAAGTAACTCAAGACTGCCTCTGGTTGTTTGTATATTGCTCTACTTTGGTATCGAGCACTCTCTTCATATGGTTTTGTTTTTAACAACTATCTACATTATAATATATATATATACATACATTATACTATATATATATATATATGTTTTCATCAAAACAAGTTGGTCAGCTGAGGTCGAGGTGTATGACCGACATACATCACGTACGACTTGGAAGAGGCAAATTTACTGAAAAATACCAAGAAAGGGATGCCTATTGCTATTGTGATGTATATATGTATTTATACATGCTTACGTATATATTTATACATATACACATATAAGACGTTCAATTAGTACTAACTTTTTGAGCGGTGAAAGCGCCCGTTCTTCCCCAAAGTAAGTGGGTGCGCCTGATCTCACTAGGCTCACTAACCACGTCACTGTTTACATAATTCCTCTTCTTTCAACATATGGCTGACATTGCTATTTTAACCTCTGGCAATGCTACAAAAACTGAGCCGAATTCGAAGCTTCAAGCCGTTCAAGGTTTTATAATTTTAGCACTTCCTCGCGTCGTGTACTAAACTTTTCACACGGTTACGTGAAGCGTACATCAAAGTTTAGGTGTTCAACTAAAACAGCAGCAGATGAAATGCTTGAACAGGTTTACCTGCACTGGCCACTTGCGTTTTGAATGGATGCGTGTTTAGCAGTTGAAGATATCTTCGCCACAACGCCGCCATCTTTTAATCCAGGAATATTACTGATTTCTAATTGGTTCTTTCCAAACAGATTTCTAAATATAACTCCAAACAATGTCTATATTAAAGACTTATTAACCGAGCGCGAGGTCTGTACGGGAAAGTATTTGCCTGAGGTTTTACGTACCCGACTTAGTTTAGGAGTCCTATTTTAACTTTTTAACTATTTCTGCCTAATGGGATACATCGTTAGGTTCACTACGTGCGTACGGTATTTAACTGAATGCAAACATGTCCAAATGAGCTTCATCTGAATTAAGATGCAAAAAACGCTATAAAAGTAAGCATTGAGTTACATTTAGTAAAGAGTTTAATTATGTAGCTAACTACATTTTAGAGAGTTTAATCAATTAACAACATCTTCGAAAACACTGGGCAAAAGAACGTTGAAAAAATAATATAAACGTAAAATTCTTTATACATCAGATTAATGCTAACATCGCGAAGAATTTAATAGAGTTTGATTTAAATTTAATAGAGTTTAATTTAAACGACAGTCAAGCATAATTCTACAGGGTCAACTCAAAGTTGACTTGGCTTGCCAAACGTACAGAAAGAATATGTTTATTCCTTTACTCTCCAGGACAAGACTCCCTACGAGAAATGAGATTAGCATTTCGGCAACATTTTTGATCATAACTGTTGTAGTAATCTGGTCCACAGCATTCGTAACTCGTCTTTTTCATATGAATGGTACCACAACAACATACTTGAGCTTTCGAGTTGAAGGCTCTTCCACGGCACAGCTCCCCTTTAAAATTGAAAAGAAACAATAAATAATTACTTCAGAGTGATCTAAGGAAACCAGTACAGAATGACAGGGCACTCCCTTTTTCTGAACACTTAACTACTTTCAGTATGACATGATGGTTCGAATTGCGAGAACCTAGATCAAGCGATACTTGTTTGCAATTCTGGGTTGGTTTGCATTTTGATTGATTGCGTTGCAAATTTGCAAACTTTCATTACAGGCTTCCTAGGAAGATAGCAAACGTTCCAGATACATTTGCACCTTCTTTTGGACTATTCGTCGGTTCAATATTTTTCGTTTTAATATCCCAAATTCGTGTTCTCTGCTGTGCATTTCCATTAGAAGATTTTTTTATTGAGCAAAATCAGAGCAACAAGAAAGAACTGGAAAAATTCAAAAAGAACTTTGCAAACGCTTTCGGGAACATTTCCAAATTCCACTGTAGTAATTTGCAATGCAGATTTCCGAATGAAGGAATATATATATATATATATATATATAGGAAGCTTATATCTTGATTTTACCGTGGTAGAGTGCTCGATACATACGAGTAGAGCGAGATATATGTAGGAAGGAGAAGATCAAGAGACTACACTTTCGTCCCGACAAGCCTGTTTCGTGATTGCTCACTCTTCAGGGGATTTAATGAAAAAAGATATATACATACATATATACATACAGAGCGAGAGAGAGAGACAGAGACAGAGACAGAGAGAGAGACAGAGAGAGAGACAGAGAGAGACACAGAGAGAGAGAGAGAGAGAGAGAGAGAGAGAGAGAGAGAGAGAGAGAGAGAGAGAGACACAGAGAGAGAGAGAGAGAGAGATTAGTAGTCAGGTGGGCCCAGAAAAACATGTGACGATGCCAATTCTATTTGCTTCGCGTGATATAGTGGAGAGACTTACCTTTAATTACGAAAGATACCGGGCACACCACGTTCACACCACCTTTCAGTTTATACGAATATGTGATCGTGTGTTTGCCAATTGAAAATGCATGAGGTGACGTCACTCGAGGCTCAACTGTATAACTTTTTACTACTGGTTTACTGCCAACCATACAGGAAAACTCAGGTACTGGCCAATTTACTGTAGCTTTGGAATGGCCAGGCTTGGCATGGATTACTGAAGCTTTCGTTTCAGTACAAAGACACTGACCTGCAAGGTAAAATAGTTGACAAACCAACAAACATTTAAATGGTTCATGTCATGTCGTCAGCTTCAATCTTTTCGTAGAAATTTTGAAACAATTGGAATCTGTTGGAATTTATTGGCATTTAGTTGATTTGTTTCACCACTGACTTAGCAATAACTTTAGTTTCTTTTTGAAAGCAGTAATCAAGACAGATTTAATAAGTTCTAAAGGAAGCGAATTAAAGAATTTTGGGCCCTGGAATTGAACAGAGAATTTTCTGATATTTGTTCTACACAAACAGGGTACTAAGAACACTGGTCGCACTTTTGTTAAAACAACAATGGAACTGGTCGCACTTTTGTATAAACAACAATGGAACTGACAAGTCATTTGTCGGTTGATCGCTTTGCTGTTAATATTAATAACATACATAATTGACCACTTTCGCATCTGATACAATGATACAATTCATGATACAATTAATTTCAGGGGGTTGTTTGCATAAATACAAAAAAATTCCCGTGATAGGACCATTTTGCTTATGGCCGATGAACTAGAAATCCTTTGTTTTTACGCATAGAACCCCCCAAGCGAACTGTGAATATGAACGAAGGCAATCAAGCATTTTTTTCATTCACTTCTTCTGCACGGAGAAGCTTAGAGACAGTTTTATGAGTTTTCTCTTAATTTTCATGCAAATTCAAGAAAAATTTAATGGATTGTTCCTTGGTCTATGGCCAATCCTACCACAAACCTTCATGGAAGTATGTCCAGTACTTTCTGAGATAACTTGGTGACAGACAGACAAACGAACAGAGGGACGAACAGACGGACAGAAAAACCGAAGTGAAAACATAACCTACCCGAGGCAAGAATAAGTGTGTGTTTGAGGGGTGTGTACCTGGTTTAACGCAAGAGCTCGCCACTAGTTTCCCCATAATGGCATCCATTTCGTTAAAATCAGCTTCCAGAGTGTATTTTTCAGAGGTTGCCAGTTGCTTCAATATATGTTTAAAATTACGTCTGTTTGGTCCAACGGCAGCAGCGACAATAAGGACGCCTTTTGACTTCAAAAGCCCTGCATATCTCACGGCTTCGTCTTTTGTGTTCCATTTTCCGCGTGGTGCCCCATCAGTAATGACCACAACAACATCATCAATATTTGGTCTGTTATTTCTCGGACTCTTGGTCTTAAATATCTATTTAAATGGTAGTTTAAATTAAAAAGGTTAACTCCTCAAGATAAACTACTAGCTTGGTATGTTGACTATCGGAGAATCTTGGCAAGGCAATCGTAGAATACATATCGTTTAGGTTAAGGCAATCGTAGAATACATATCGTTTAGGTTAACAAATGGAACATATTGATTTGGAAAATTTTTCTGTACGAAATTGCTGATTCACTTGTAAAATGGTGTGATTCAATATTCCACATTTGTGAACTTTTTACATACTTTTCCCATGTAAAATTGGAAATCTTTTGTAAATTGATGCCCAGTTATACATTGAAATAGTGTTTTCCCTAATTTTATACCCTACGCGTATTGCTCATACGACGACTTGCGTTAACTGGCCGAAAATTAAGCATGATCTACAAATAATTGTTCATGGTATACAACAATTTTGTCTTACTGTAAGCCAAGTTCACATGCGAAATTATTTGTTTTCATGTCATGTCTTATGTTACTTAGAGCCCCTTTACGCGAATCCATGCTGGGAGTCAACGCAGGTCAAGTTGTCAGCCAGGGTTAACGTGTCTGCAACATTTACACGGCCCCAGGTTAATAATCGAAAAACTATCCCGGGTTGATCGAGTTGCCTAGGAGTTCGTATCTACTAGCATTTTATCAGCTGTTCCACCTCGGCATTCCAAACTCATTTTCCCTTTTCATGTGTTTTTGATGCTATTTTGTTTGTCTAAACCTAGTTCAGGAATTTTTCTGCACAAGATCGTTACTTAAATTCAATCCCAGCAGTTTGTAACTTTTTACGTTTTGAAAAAGTTTACCACTGAGACCTATGTCCAAGGCATTAGCTTAGCCATGATTTGTTAGACGATTCCCCGTAATAAGTATTTATTTGATCTTGACTATGTGTATTAGTATTGTAAGCATATACAATAAGTATTTCATATGTGAAAGTTACACAAGTTTGTGTTCAGCATTAAGTATAACTCTGTTGTATCTATAAATGGACTAACATTGCGGCGTTCAGTCGTTGAACAGGCAGAATGGTGGTACAAAGGTGTATGTTCGATGACGGTTATTTTCAGCTGCTATGGATATTGGTGACATGATTATAAATTTGAAGCTTTCTTACTTACGAACCTTTTAATTCCTCCATATCGAATTTCGAATCTGACACTTAGTGCGCACACTTAGCCTTAACGCTATCTCAAATTTCTGCCCATGTTGAAGCGTCCGTCTTGAATGACAAACTAGCACTTCATTATTTTGCCGTTTGAGACCTACCTACCTGATCATTGGCTATCTTCAGTGCTAGATCCGTTCTTGTGCGGTCTCCACTGACCTCCTCCCATTTCAAATTGCTCATGTACTTTGCCAGCTCATCTGCATCGTATATATCCCCAAAGTTCAACAGAACTTTGGTCTTTTCTTTCTGACTAAAAATAATCAGAGCCAGTTGTGTGCCAGCACGACCGACGTTAAGGACTCGATTGGTAACGAGCCGTTCTAAGAACGGTTTTACATCCTTATTGAAGGAGAATTTCCCAATGCTATAGGACGTATCCACAATTAACAGAATATCTTTTTTACAAATTGCTGAAAGAAGATCAACAGTGTATTTCGATTTAACCTTAAATTTGGCCATATTTAAGTACTCGTATGGTTTTGGCCAGAAGTATTTCACCGAAAGAAATTGCGCATTATGTATTAGTATATGAGCTGGGATAAATAAAAGACTAAAAAGAAAATAAAGTGACATCGAAAGAAGAGAGGTAGGGAACTTCTGAAATTTTTAAATAGCAAACTGATCTTTCGAGTGCAGGCTTTTCGTAGGAGTGAAACGTGTCGGTTGTTGGAGAACCTGAGCTCGAAATGCCATTATTGCTATTTCAAAATTTCGACAGTTCCTTAAACCTTTTGGCTATACACTCGCCTATAAACACTAACCTACGCAGCACTCTATATTTATATCATTGTTTGGACATGAAAACAACCTGTTTAATAACGTTTTCCTAGCTAAAGGGCATACATGTTGCATGAGGCAATATTTTTTGCAACGCAATCTGTTTGACAAAGAATGGGAATGTTAGACGATGGCAATTTACTCTGGAACTTGCAATGCATCGGTCCATGGTCCAGCTGTGATTGGTTCTTTTTCGCAGCATTGCACAAGTTGCAAGAGAAGGTGTTACACGCGCTGCAACTAGTTGTGTAGCGTTGCGTAAAGTAGAAGTTGGTTCAACGTTCCTACACCTTGTCTATTCTGAGCCCCAAATGGGAATGGGGCCCGCAGCATTTTGACGACATTTGAGACGGTTGGTAGCTGCTCAGTAGTTGGACCGTCTCACAGCTGGTTATCTGAAGGTTGTGGATTCGATTCTCCTTAAATGAACAGGACAGACGTCCAAGCGTTGTTCGTGATAGCATAGCAATTTAATTTACACAGTGCCTATAAAAAAAGAATTTACTGTGTCCATGGCTCAACTCCACGTTGAAACTTTTCGGACCAGTTTGGATGTATCGTGACTCTAGTCCAAGACCGTGTTGATAATAAATGTTTTGTCATTCTCTACCCGTACAGTAAGTTTGGTAATTCCGTTATTTACTGTTCTCGCACTGTTTTAAAGATTTATTATTAAGTGCGAGAGCGAGGTCTGTCCAGGAAAACATTTGTCTGAGGTTTTCAATTAGACCGAGCTACGAAGAAGAGAGGTCTGTGCTAAAAATCCGAGTGTAAAGACTTTCCTGTATGGATCGAGCAAACGAGGTTGATATGAAATATATTATAAGGTTAATTTTCTTGTTCGTTTTTTCACCTTCAGATGTTGTTTCGTTTGATTTCATGAAAACGTTTGGGAAAAAAGCATTACTAATGTTCCAATTCATTTTATTCTTTTTTATTTCTTGAATGTAGAAACCTGCTTTTCCTTAATTTTAATGAAAAATTAACTCACAAAGTTTCCCGCTAAAACTGACCGTTCCCGGGTTAAAAATGTATTCACCGGCCGGTCAATATCGTAAAATCTTGACCATTCAGTAACCAATCAGCATGCGTAATTTTTCGTACGGACCGAAAAACAACCTCAGTCTTGAATAAAGCAGAATATGGTCTGCAAATCTTAATCACAAAACCGTTGGCTTTATTACAAAACCGTCAACCTTGATAGCTCCCTTCCTTTTACGCATATATCAAAATACTTCTGCCAACAAAGCAGTTTAGTTTTCGCTTTGGAGCTTTCTTACCTCCAGCTGACGGTGAGGAAGATGGTCCGCCAACATCATAAAACCAATCATTGAATCCTGGATAAGAAAAACAATTAACAAGTAAAAGGCTATGTGGAGAAAAACAATCGGAATTTGCTCGTGAAAGCACGATTATCTGAGTTATTTTTTCTGGAATTAAATGTGAAATGACAAACTGTGACAGCTGCGTAAATGTACCTAAAAAATTTCATAGAACTTTTCAACATGTGAGTTTTTCAACGAACGTGACGGCGCGAGAACTATATACCTGAATCGAAGCTTGAGTGAGCAAGATTTTGCACAGCACATACGGCGAGAACTGCCAGGAATCGACTGAGATTCGACACCATAACAGAAAAAGCGGTTGTGAAAATATCTATTTCTTCCAATAAGAACTGCCTTGGTTGAAGAAAGCCAGATGGGTGGTCAACATTCTAAAGTTCCCGTCCTTTTATGTTGTTCCGATATATTTATTATTTACATCATTACATGTTTGGAGTGCTAGACTCGATTGAGACAGTAACACTGTTGACATGCCCTGGCGTTTTATCTTTGAATTATCATGCAAATATTGGCGACCCATTGCGTTGCACTATTGGCGGTTATACTGCCCCTTAAATGTCCCATTTTCCTCAGAATGTCTTTTTGGAGGATTTGATACTGCATAACAACAAATTTTTAGAGAAAAAAAAAATGCTATCTGTTATCTTACTTGGCTGATAATTGGGCATTGAACAACAGCACCATTCAAGGACTTGAGGAAACAACTCGTCAATCATTTATTTGAACGCGGCTTTCGACCTCGTGCCAACAAAGTTAATGTGTTGATCTTGTTACATAGTTCATTTTGTTTATATTATTTGAAACACAAGCTCAGGCATCAATTGCTCCATCGGAGGGTTCAGTTAACTAACCAAAAGCCCAGCAACAAATTATTTTCGTATTCTTTGCATGCACATGTTCTTACTTACATATTACTCTTATGACTCCCATTCATTCGTGAATCATTTAAAATTGCCCGATGATGTTTGCTTGGTTTCCTTACCCTGTTAAATAATTTGTATTCTGATGTTTGGTTTGTTTATCTCATATTTCCGTGTAGGCTTGTCCAAAAAGCTTTTCAGTAACTAAGATTTTGTGTTGTACCGCTATATGATTGAATGATCTAAAATTGCTCCATGATGTTTGCTTGGTTTCCTTACCCTGTTAAATTATTTGTATTCTGATGTTTGGTTTTATTTGTTTATCTCATGTTTCCGCGTAGGCTTGTCCAAAAAGCTTTTTAGCAACTAAGATTTTGTGTTGTACCGCTTCTCTTTTCACCTGCCTTACTTTATTATTCAAACGCTATTAACTTTTGCCGGCAGTCTCAGGATTTTGCTATTTTACTCTGGCTAATGCCAGACTATTTTACTCGTGAAAGGGAGAGGTACTGCCGGGAAAAGGATAATAAATATAAAACTAACTCTTTCCCGGCAGTCTCAGACTTTCCTTGTTTTACTCTGGCTAACGGCAGACGGTTTTACTCGTCAAAGTGAGAGGTACTGCCGGGAAAGGGTTAATTCAAACTCCTTTTATTCTAGACATTTTGTTGACACCTTTTGCGAATGTTTTTTTGATAATTCTTGATGACTTTAAAATTGCTATCTTAATGACAACTGGTATCTTAGTTTTCCGATGAAAAGCGATGCTGATGTAAACATTTTAGCGAACATCTGGCGGCGCAACATACTCAGCTGAAACATTTTTCTGCTTCATAGGTAATACACGTCTCATGTAAATCTTTAAATACCCAGTGGGAAGACTTTGAGTATAAAAAATAGCGCACTTGACTCGACCATATAGCATCCAAGAACAATTCCTCGTTCAATTTGATGTTCTTGCGATATTTCGTGGCTGTGTGGGATACCCTTCCTCCTCAACCTCAGCCTTAAACGTAACCACATTCACACAATTTAAATACAATTAGCACATACCAATATTAACCACTCATAAGACATGAGTCTAGGGAAGTTTTCAAATGAAAACGTAAATGTAAAATTTCAATGTGTCAAATGCAAATCATGACACTGTAACTGTCCAAAATTCTGTATAATTCTCAACATAATACGAGAATGAATTGGTTGCTAACATTTGATATCCGCTTTGTTATCGTAACTCTGAAAACCCAAGATCAAGACAAAAAATACCTCTATGTATCATCGTCATGTTGATTTGTCATGGCGATAAAATTGTCCCATCTGTTACAGTAATTAGTGTGATCTTAACTGTAGAAATGAAATACCGGCGCATGTCCTTCAGTACCACAGATCGCACCACTATGCATAAAATCTTGCTAATCTTATGTCTTTACTGTGAAATGTGTAAAAAGGACCTTTTAAAAGCTGTTAACGTTTTTCACTGGCATTTCGATTTTTTTTCCAAGTTCGTTTCAGAAAAATGTTTTATATATTGTGCGCAGAGAAGGCAAAAAGTACAGCCATATTCAAAACAAACAACCATATTCTGTGAGTGCCAAAACTTAAAATGTGAGAAAAAGTTACTTAACAAACCTGGGGCTGCATTAAATTTTATGTATTCTCTTTTGTACGCAAAGATGTCGACGAAAGAGTGACGGTGAACTTTCGATGAAAGTGACGAGTTTTTCTGCTTCATCAGAGTACGTAAGGCCTGAGTGATCTACAAGGTACGTTTACCGTCTAGGATTGATGATCTAGATGTAATTGATTCACAGAACTTGTTGCAATAATCTTAAACACATCGTAAGCAAAAATTTGGGGCATTTATACCAGAGGAAATAGAGGGCTTAGGCAAATCGCTGTTTGACAATACGTACGGTAATAGCCGTTATTTAACTCGATCGAAAACTGCGTTTCCTTATGTATTCTTGGTCTTTCCGAAACATGATATCTCCACAATTTAACGTATACAAATATTTTTTCGGCTTTGCATTTGAGTTGAAAAACGGCTTTTGGAGAAGGTATGAATATTCAAGAAGCATAAATATCCAAAGTATTTGCTAAACTTGACCTATCTGTTCATATTTTATGAAAGGAAATCACTGACAGGAATATACACCACATTTACCACTGTAATTGATTTCACTCTATCGATTACTGACGCCATAAAAGGTGTGTACTTTTCATCTGGTTGCCGTCTGGGGTTCGAAAACGTCGCTGCGAATAGTGAAGTTATGTGAGTGTTTTCCAGACTCAAAGTAGCAGCTTCTCATGTTGGTGGTGAACAACTTCACCACTGTGGGGCCGTTTTTATGAGCGTTTGTGACTTATTTTTCCCGTGGTTTGCATTTTCTGGTATCAACCGCGGTGTCGTGCTCTCGAGAGCTAATCGCATACGCCCAGGCCAAGAATGGTAGGCAATAATCTTATCAGGTAGACTGGCCGTAGACAGCTTCAAAAACGGGGTTAAAAACTGGTAATTGTATAGAAGTAGGGCTTTTCATGACATTTGGGCAACATGATAAGTTTAAAAATAAAACAAATTCCGAAAAAAATCAACTCGAATCTTGTGTTTACAAGATGATTTGTTTTATTTTTAACTTTTTAAAATTGTCGGCTGGCAATGGATGACAAATTTAGCTATCGCAAAATTCAAAACGTCTTAGGTAACATTAGAGTACTTTTATCGACCTGAAATATTTGGTGAATGCTCATTGCACCGGTTTCTGAAACATGTAAAAACAACTGGTAATAGATTTTTATGATTTGGATTTGACAAGGTCGAACCGCGATATTAAAATCAGTGAACGTGGTTGCTGTATCTGTGCATTTTTACCTGTCCCAACAAATGTCAAAAACTGTTGTTCTACATCAGTACTGTTTACTGAACTATATTGTTGAAACTGTCGGGAACGCTATTGTTGGCTTATCAATGTTTTTACAGTATTCAGCCAGTAATACTGTAAGAACGTGGGAGATTTTTGCATGTGTTCTAATTGTGACCTCAGCGATAGTGAAAATTCAATTAAGTCGATCTTAAATGAAAACAGCTCCAAACGGACAAGTGTAACGATAATTTAGTGACCCTAGGATTCTTTTGAGACCTTTCGAGGTAGTGCTATCTTGCAACCTTGAGTTGTGGAACACAAGGTTTGTTAACAATGCGATTTTGCAAGAGAGTATTAATGGCACAGTTTGAGCCCTAATCAAAATTAAGAATGATCTTGTTGACTATATTTCATTAAAATCTTCATAAGAAATTTTATCTTGGTTCGTTGACTTATTTAAAGCTTGAATAATTTAATATTAGTTTATAGGATTGATTTGTTTGCCTACCGCTGTCAGATTTTTTTTAATTTTCGTTTGGTTTACCCGGTGGTTTTTCTTTGGGTAAAAGTTAAAAGGTTTTTGTTTGCTTAGTTTTATCTGTGTTTTGGTCACGAAGCACTGATAATGTTCATTATCCTCTTTTCCACGGACGCCTTGCTCAGCATTGGGAAATAATATTCGGTTATGGATCGGCCACCGGTTCTGCTAGCATAGTATTAAGTATTGGAGACTTCCGATTTTAGAGCTAAAATAGCGTCAAAAACCTCGATTACAACACCAATACGACACCATTATGATGGCGTTCTCCTTCGTCGAACACAATAATAATAATAATAATAATAATAATAATAATAATAATAATAGTAGTAGTAGTAATAATAATAATAATGACAATAATAATACTATAATAATAATAATAATAATAACAAAAGTCAGACATTTCAAATAAACGACAAATTTTTTAATTGTATACATGTTTCGGCATACTTATGCCATCTTCAGTACAG
>JBAHVQ010213144.1:0-11861 GCA_036872915.1 Nanipora kamurai
CAGCTTGTTCTAGACGAACAGAGTAGATACATTACCACTTTCAGTACCCATATCGGACTGTTTCGGTACAAACGCTTGAACTATGGCACTAATGCGTCTGCAGGGATTTTTCAACACGCCTTGCAAAGAGAGTTACAAGGACTACAAGGTGTCAAGAACATAGCTGATGACATTATTGTATTTGGAGCAAACTCGGGCTGAGCATGATGATAATCTTGATAAATGTCTACATCGGTTATCACATAAAGGTCTGAAGTTAAACAGAGACAAACGTGTTTTTCTGAGTAACACATTAGAATTCTTTGGACAAGTCTTCTCGGAAGACGGTACAAGACCCGACCCCAAGCGAGTCCACGATTTACGAAATGCACCCAAACCTGTGAATGTGAGCCAGGTGTGAAGCCTGCTAGGTATGGCTAACTATAGCAGCCAGTACATCCCAAATTTTTCCACGTTGACAGCACCTCTTTGATCATTAACTAAAAAGAATGCCAAATTTGAATGGAATGCAACTCACGAACATAGTTTGAAACAGCTCACCACCGCATTAGCCAGATCTCCCTGTATGGCATATTTTGACAAAGCAAAAGAGACTTATGCTGTAGTGGATGCAAGTCCAGTGGGGATTTCGTGTATCCTATCACAAAAGACACAAGGCCTCGACGACCAGAAAACAATTGCATATGCAAGTCGCGCCTTAACTGCAGCTGAAAAACGCTATTCACAGACTGAAAAGGAAGCTCTTGCGATTGTTTGGTCTGTAGAACACTTTCATTTATTTTTGTATGGCAGTGAATTTACCTTGGTCACTGACCATAAACCATTGGAGGTCATATACGGAAAACGAAATGCCAAAACATCAGCACGAATTGAACGGTGGATCTTACGACTACAGCTGTACAGTTTCAAGATTGTGTATAAATCCGGAGCAGAAAACCCCGCAGACTATTTATCACGACATCCTACAGCGAGTAATATGAGAAAACAGGAGAAAATGACGGAGGAATATATAAACTTCATCGCAAAGGCAAGTGTTCCTAGAGCCATGACACTCGAGGAGATCAAAAAGGCAACAAATGCAGACAGCACATTAAAAGGACTTCGCGCAGCAATAAAGCTTAATACATGGGACTCTCCAGTGGTCAAATCATATAAAAATATCAAAGATGAACTGTCTGTGACGTCAGATGGGCTTATTCTCCGGGGAACAAGAATAGTAATACCTCACAGCCTACAACAGCGAACAATAGACATTGCGCACGAAGCTCATCTCGGTCTGCAGAAAACCAAAGCATTAATTCGTGAAAAGGTATGGTTTCCTCAAATAGATAATCTCATCAAAACTACTCTAGACCATTGTATAACTTGCCAAGCTGTTGGGAGTCCAAACCCACCTGAACCACTGGCTATGACACAGCTTCCTCAACAGCAATGGGAAATACTGAACATTGATTTCTATGGTCCTCTCCCATCTGGCGAATATCTACTAGTCCTAATAGATCGTTGCTTCAGATTCCCAGCAGTAGAGATTGTTGGCTCTACCAAAGCATCAGTTATCGTTCCAAAACTAGATAAAATATTTGCAGTGTATGGTTTTCCTGATATCATTAGATCAGATAATGGCCCTCCATTCAATGGCAACGATTGCTGCCACTACTTAGAAATGTTGGGAATAAAAGCCGAATTCTCGACAGCTAAGTGGCCCCAAGGAAATGCCCTTGTTGGGCGTTTTATGCAGCCCTTAGGCAAAGCTCTAAAGACTGTTAAAATCGAAGGTCGCCCTGGCAACAACGGTATCATTGTAAAAAATCTTTTATTCAATGAAAATATTTTACAAAAAATTCATGTTATCTATTTATATGTGCGCTCTTTTTTCTTTGCTTCGCTCCTGTTTTGGCCTTTTTGAGAGAAAACTGTGCATGAGGGTATGTGAGGGATTCATCAACGGAAAAAGGCTTAGTTCGGCATTCACTCACCATATTGAGACGATTTTTGTTTCGGATGACACCTTCAGGTACATTCAGTCGACCCAACGCTTTAGCAAACAATTGCCATCCTGCAGAGTTGAAGTTTTTTCGTTCACGTAGAGAATGGTTGATCAAATCGATCACATTCGTACCGGGAATGGTTCCTCCTTTGAAAACCATCTGGCCTTTGTCGTTCCAACCGAGAACGTTTTTATTTGCTTGAAGTTTCTTGACCAACTGCATAGCTCTGGATTTCATCGTGGCAGGCACACTCTCTAGGATATCTCTCACAATTCCACCGGGTTCCTCGAGTGTAAGTGTGGATGCACGTTGATCAGCATCTGCCTCTTCGGTTTCGATAGGTTTAGAGGGAACGACGCTGACACGAACAGGTTTATTCATTTTCTTGTCATAGTAATTCAACTAACGCTGAAGGGTCTGATCATACCGTTTCACTTTGTCATCTTGAAATTGAAGTAAACCATCTATCTCCGCCTCTGAATGAGTCAAATGAGTCGTTAAAAGTGGAGCCAAGGGTTCCCTTGAGGTACTTGTCATGTGTTCGGGAACAAGAACCAATCTTTTGCCGTGTTCCATTATTTGATCAAGAAGTTTGTCAGTTGTTCGAGAACGGGGGCGAGAAGAAATGACAGGAAACCCTCCCCTTTCTGTAAGATGACTTTCTTTCTTTTTGTGGTGGGATTGCACTTGTCAGCAACGAATTTAATATGCTTCGAATGCCGCGCAAGTTTTTTTTATGGTTTTGGAGTCACACGTTCAATAGATACTCCGTAATGGCTTCGAGTAAATCTTTATCGGCAGTTTGCAGGATGGCTTTTCGCACACGAGGTTTACACTTGGCTAATACTTTTAAGAGGTTACAGTTCCTTCTAACACGAGCAGACATCCTCAAATGGGCATGCATTGTTGAAACCTCCACTTTTATACCCTGGGTTGGTACACGTAATGCGTGTCTGTCGGAAAGATCCCAGATCGAAGTCGGATTTTATCGGGACGGGTCGGTGTGAGGTCGATGAATAAATAAGAGTACGCTTCTTTTGTTGCCATGTGATAAGCTTGTTGAAAAAATTTGGTTTGGCTGGGATACAATTGTTTGGCCAAATGAATCACTTGACTTTCATCACGCACATTCTTTGTTAAGACGAGATAATTGGCGTTGAGGGAGATAGTACGATGGTCTTTGCTCTGATGAAACAAGTTTTACACAATGTAGATGATACTAGATTTCCATGGTGTGATTTTTTGGTGAATAGTTTAGCAATAATTGTATCTTTTTCGCCCATCATGTCATCAACGACAAACAAATTTCGAGTTTTGGGGTCGATCGAGTCTAAGATCGCCTCGGGTAAACCCTGGACAAATTGAACACCGGGAACAAGAAGTTCTGTTTCAGCAAACGTGTCCTGCAACTCGTCATAAAAATAAACTATATTTTCAGGAGGCGGATCAATATACTCAATAATCACTTGAGCACGTGCTCTTTCCCGTCTTGGTTCCTCCAGAGACCAAGAGCCCAAAAGGATGTGTTAGCTGTATTGAGTACATGGTTCAAATGAATGGCACTAACCGAGCACTATTTTATTTAACCCGAAGGATTTTACGCAATGCAGTCAGAAAGCCTCCCAAATCTGCAGATGTTTTGGCTCGAACGAGAAAAGATTGTCCTTCTTCTGAAAAGAGTCGATGAACAACAGCCAAATGGTTGGACAATTTAAGTAAACTCTTTTAGCCACAAATGGAACACTCCTTACGCTTTTGAAGCATGACGTCATCTGGTTACTCTTATTGGTCATATTCACTTTTAAAAAAGTCCCTATAGGGGCCCTTTTTGGCCCTGAAATCCCTCTCTGCCTTATTCAATCTCAAGGTGTGCCTTTTAAGGACACTTTTTGTCCCTGAAGTCCCACTTTTCATATACATTCTCTCATTTATTTGAGAAAATAAAAAAAACCACCAAAAAAACCCGAAAAAGTTGAGTTGCCTGAATGGCAGAGTGGTTTAGGGCGCCCGGGGTAGTGTCCCAGAAAACGTGGGTTTGAATCTCGCTTGTATCTCTATTCTATCTTGGTGGAAATCTTGCATGCTCTGTTGATTTACGGGGAGACTGTACCTCTAGCGTAGCAAGGAATGCAGCCGTGCCAGAAACAACCATGAATTTCGAAAGCGGTGTTGGTTTCAGCGAGAAAACCATCGACACGATATTTCCCAATGCGTTGCTCCCCAAAATTGCGGGAATATTGAATGGAAATGTAGTTGATCTTGCTGTATAAATTCACATTTAACCTACCACTGCTCAAGTCAACTGAAAAAGTTGACTGGAGCGGGATTTAAACTCTCACCTTCGGGAATCCGCTCCGCCGCTCTACCTATTGAGCTATCGAGCCTACAGGGATTGGAGACGAGTTATTATCCAACTTACAGTGCACGAGATATTCTCGCGACAACTTAACGCTATCCACGAGGATGGATGTGCAGTGTTTCAATTCTATTTCAGAATCATCCTCATGGTAATAACCTACTGAAGTCAACTGAAGTAAGTCAAATCCCACTCCAGTAAACTTTTTCAATTGACTTCAGCAGTGTAGGTTGAATGGGAATTTATCGTTTCATATTACCCTGAGGATGATTCTGAAATTGCTGTATAAGCTAATCACTTTTGGGCGATAATTGATTGTTCATCTTTGAGCCGGTAACCGTGGGGAGGGATGAAGGCAATTGATCCGTCGCAAAGATAGTTCTTACGAAAGACCAGGATGCATGCGATCGTTAGACATTTCTCAAACGGATCAATTTCGGTGACAGGGCGAAACAGTTCACGAAATTCTAGGCAACATCGTCTGAGAATGTCGTCATCTGATCGGCAATATTTCAGTATTTCCTCATGTAAGTTGAAAACATAATTGTTGGTCTTCAGACTATTATAACATGTTTAAAACTTTGAGCGTTCACTTGAGTCATACCATCAGGATTATAACATCTTGCATCGGAAGAGGGCCCACGTAACCTTGGTTCGCTTCTGTGTTGAAATGATGGGGAGAGTATCCTTTAGCAATCTCGTTTAAGCCGAATATCCTAGGAAAGTTTCCAAGTTTCATTGGTATAAAACAAACTTGATCTCTAACACGGGAACATTCAACGTTAAAATTTTTGCCCCACGCATGATGACTTCGAGAACTAAACCATTTTTATGCAAATATTGTAGGATGAAATAACCGTCATAACCTTGGAAATTATGGGCCATTACTGTGCTACCAGAGTTCTGTTCCTGAAACAACCATTCGCAAAAATCATCCCGAGTATTAGGACCGCAAAACACCCACTCTTGACCACTCTCGTCGTGCACGATGCATAAATTTGGCACGTGTTTTTATTGTATCCAAAACATTTTCTCCGTCACATTTTCTCCGTCACATTTCGTCACGCACGTTTTGTCCGTCACGTTTTGTCCGTCACGCATAATTAATAAGGTGGCATCCCTTTGGCCTCTATATGGGGGTATTACCTACTATGGAGCCATCTTAAGAGCCACTTTCAAACAGATTATGAAGAGAAAAACTCAAAGAAAAACAGGGAAAGGTGCTGATGAACTTTTTGCACTCATAACTTTGCCGTCATAACATGAGGAGTAGCAGAAATGAAGAGCCTGCAGTGACTTGTGTCAGTCATTTTGAGAGACAATTTGTGACGATGAGCATTTACAAGGTGAAATGGACAACCTGAAAGCTGTTTTAACAAAGAATGGCTTCCCGAAGAAATTAATCGAGTCGTCAATGGTTCCATTAAGACCTACGCCAACTAATAATGAAGATGCGCCTTCGGTGTGTTTATCGTACATAGGACCAGCGTGTCACCAGCGTGTCATAAGATTGACCGAATTCTCTGTCGTGCTGGTATGAAGGTTCTCCACAGCAGTCGACACAAATTATATAAAGTGTTGTTTTCACATATGGATGCAATAGATGATTTCTCGAAACCTGGAGTTTACCGTATTTCATGTGAATGTGGCCTTGTGAAACTGGAAGGAATCTCTCAACTTGTCTAAAGGAACACAAATGTTGTAGCGAAAAAGGGCAACTAGAAAAATCTCCTGTAGCTAAAAACGCGTGGGAATTCGACCATAAGATAAAATGGGAAGACTCTTCGCTTCTAGCGACCGGCAGTCATTACTTTAGCCGGAGAATGAGAATCCATAGAAAAAGCAAGAAGAACAGCCGCTAAACAGCACATGGACGGCTCTGTTGGGTTAATTCTTTGTACTCAGTTGTCTTTAGTTTTGGTTTATTAAAATTAGAGTGTTGTTGTCTAGCGTGATTTCTAACAGTTGCTGCGTATATATGAATTATCAACGGGCCGTTGGCAATTGCTCTGATGAAGTCCCGAGTCGACAAGTCGAAAGCTAAGCGTTGAAAATAAAACGTGGTGTTCCACAAACTTTACGTAGTATATTAAAAGGAAATTCATTTACAACAAGTAATTAAATATTCTGTTAAATTGAAGGTCAATAACGTCATTGTAAAAAAGATTAACATTTATGGAATTTCATTAGCGTCAATCAAAGTTCAATCACAAAAATGGGAAAATCAACAACATAAAATAAAAAGTCAATTAGCGATAACATGTGGGTATATGTTGTGCATACAATTACACAAGATAGCACTTAAAACGTTGTTTTCACATGTGTGCAGAGTGAATGTTACAGTGAATGAACCAAGAAGGAGAGAGAATATCGTAGGAAGATAAAGTAAGGTTCATACAGGCTCTTAATCTTCCCTTCTCGAATGTACAGTATTTGGAGATTATCCTTGTGGCAGAAGAGCGATTGAACCCCAAGTATCCGCCCTTCTAAGATATACTCTTGTTCTGGCTCTTCAAAAAAACAGTATTAACCTTCCCTTGTTATCCCGCGAAATTCTCTGTCTCCTTCTTTGTCAGTCATCGTAACGCTTACTCTGGTCGCACGCATCTGAAAACGGCGTTTTAAGTGCTATATCTTGTGCAACAATTTCCTGTAGACATGGCCAGTCTTGGTAATTGTTATTACCAATCTTTTTCATACAGCATATATCAATATCTATGCGTTATCGCTCAATGACTTTTTATTTTATTTTGTTGACTCCCCAATTTTTCTTATTGAATTTTGATTGACGCTAATGAAATTCCATAAATGTTAATTTTTTTTACATTGATGTTATTGAACTTCAGTTTAACGGTATATTTAATTGCTTGTTATAAATGAATTTCCTTTTAGCGCTATTGAAATTTGATTGGCGTTGTTGGAGTTTGAAAGGCACTATTGAAGATGACAATTGCGCTAATGAACACCGCTTTCGCTTTAATGAAAGGCAAAGGGTGTACTAGGTATCGCATATAAGTGCCCTTCATCCAACTAAGAGGTGCTGCGGGTTGAATTGCTGTCTAAGGTAGAGATTAATATGTATAATTATGGCCTAGCTGTCTGACTCTAGTTTGAACATAACAGGAACAAATAATTATTTCATCCTGCATTCACATCAGTGAAGTGATGAAATCAAAATCTCACGCTTCCAGCATTAATTGATGCAATTTAAAGTGTAACAGCTTTTGTTTCGACAAGATTCCTTAGAATTTTCACACAATAAGAAATAAGAGCAGGGGTTTAGATATCTTCAATACTATACATCGTTATACTCCATCATGTCTTTTTCAAATGTTTGATGGAGGGGAAATTTGTTTTTCCACCCTTTTGCTCTACCATCTGAGGCGGTGTAGCTTAATGATTAGAGCATCTCAAAGGGTTTGATTCACGTCAAGAGCTCAAGAAAGAGCTAATAGCTTGAGATAAATTAACAGTTATGATAGTAATTTTTATCTTTTCTTCGATATGATAGTCCGATGATTGTGTACCATATTGTTGCTTGGTTGATCCCGTTGGAGATAGTAATTGTAATTGAAGGCATCAACTACGGTCAATACCCTCAACGGTGAGTATTCTGCAACATATATCGACAAGGTTAATTTTTTTTTTTATTCCCGCACTTATCTCGTACTACTTGCTTCGAGTTAAGCGTGTTGACGTTGCTATAGTAGCTAACAGTGGTATAAGACATTATAGGTCTTAGAATACACCATCATCAATCGTCCCAATTGCCCATCTCCTATTGGCATAAATCTTTCCAATTCCAAATACCCTATTCCCGAGATGCTATTGGCATATGGACTCATTGTATTCCGACTCTTTTCTTTTACGTGTATTATGTATCGTCTCTCATCAGATTCATTGTTACGTGATGGTGTTTAGATCACCCACGGTTAATGGCAGGGGAAATGGTTAGGCTAAACGTACCACGTGACAAAATATTCCATACAAAACATTCATATGCCATTTCATTTGTAAAAACAGTATTTAATGTGTAAATGTTTAATGAATCTTCCAATTACATATATAAAATGCATGGTTCGTATTCCAACATTTTGCATATGAAATAATGAAAAGACAAAAAAATGTAGGAAATGTGAAAATGTTTGTTCCAATTTCATGTGTTTTTCAAATGTGAAATGACTGATGAAATCTTTGTAAGGGAATGTTTGTTTACTTTTTTGTGCGTGTCATCTTGACGTCACTTTTTTCTTTGTCAATGAAAAGGATAGGGTTCCAGTTACCATAAAGTACAGTTAACTGTGTCCTTAGTTTCAGATGCTTGCGCAGTCGTGCGGATCAGTTCTATTTTTTCTTGTGATTTTTTACTATTTTTTGATTACCTCTTCCTAAGAATAATAACAATCAGTTTAGCAGTGAAGCCTTCAGAGTTCAATTGACATTAAGTATTTGTATCAGCATGCTCATGAAACAAGGAATCACACTACTGTTACCGTCTGGGAGTCCCTGCGTCGTGAGTAGTCAGGCTTATATATCATTCGTGGTCAAATCAAAATGCTTTATCAGGAGAGAGAAAGAAATATCTGGAGTTTATTTAATCCAAATTAGTCCCTTCGAGTCTAAATACAGTATATTGGAACCCCGCCGTATGAACCCCGTCGTTAATTCGACCGCCCCGTTATTACGGCCACCCTTTTTCAGGTCGAAGAAAATACCAGTTAATATCATATCTGACAATCCCGCTAATACGACCACCTTCCCTTACAAATTTACCTCGTTAATGCGCCCATTCGAAGTTCACCAAGACCGATAAGTGAAAATGTCACTTATTTAATAAGAAAATTACCGGAAGGGATCAATTCGCACTCTTTTATCCACAAGGTTTTAAATAAAACAATCAGTAATTTGGTTTCTGGGGGGTTTTTAAACCACGTTATAATGTAATTTTTCCACGAAGGAAACTCAGTATTTAGAAATTTTTGAAGTGTAAAATAAAAATATCATAATTTACGAGTTCAGTCTTTCAAAAATATACGAAGGCTTCTACGACACTTTTGCTTTCAAACATATAGTTTAGAGAAACGCGTTTACTCCTACAATTGTACCCAGTTCTGATAACTCATATCCGTTTTAATAAAAAGCACTTGAGTTTCAGATGCTCGTCACACTGTGGTTAGTAGCGTAGTCTAATGGATTAACGACACAATCGTGCAGCAAAGCTAGGTGTTTGGTGGGTTTAAACCCTCTCTCATTGCTATCACATGTGTCAAAAAACTGAAGCCGTAGCAGCCCTTGTTTACACCCCTGGTCACAATCTTGACATCATTTGCCCGTGCCCCGTTAATACTACCAGTTTTTTTATGGCCCGTTGGAGGTCGAGTCCGCAAATCTGAATTCACCTTTAGTAAAATAAAAGACATTGTAACTTGAAATATCCTCATCTATGATAGTTAGTTATGTCTGTTTGACCGATATCCTGTTGTTTTGCTTTGTTTTTTTGTTCATTACTAGATGTACCCCTAAATACGGTCAGATTACTCGACTCGTTTTATCGTATTTTCTTGTAATTCTGGTCGTTCTTGGAAACTCTATACTACTTTGCCTTACATACAATAAAAGTAAGTTGAAATGCGACGTATCCATAAGATTGAGCCGAAAGGTTTGACTAAGGTCCCGTTTCCACGTAGGCGGTTATGCTCGTACCCGGAAAATCGTTCGCCCTGGTTCGACGTGGCGGGTTACATATTGAACGAACTAAATTAAAAGAAACGGAACTCTAGGTACGCATAATACAGGTGCGCGGAGCCATTTTGGATACAAACTTTTACAGTTTAGCTGGTTCTACGTATACAAGAAACAAATACAGGTAACAGTTATCCATTTTCGAAACCAGATACGGTTATGTTTATAACCGTTTAAAAATGTGTCTGGTTACCTGGGAACTAAACGCGTTACCGGAAAAATTTTTAAGTGGTTACAATCTTAACCCAGTTTCCCAACCCCGTTTGGTTTGGGATGATAATCATAATTCAACAGGACAAAAGTTCCTTTGGAAAGTTTTTTTAAGCTAGGTTCTTCGGATCCCCAGAAAATGCACTTTTATTTAATGAAGTATAATAATTGTTTTTTCTTTAATTCTAAATTTTAAAATCAACTCAATTTTTTATGTTTTGCAGAAAAAGTGGTGGAGCTATAGCATCACCAGCCCCTGAGGCCCTGTGGTCCCTTTTGAAAGGACTAAAATATGACAGACAAACTGGTCCACAATAACCAGTCTCCTATACATAGAAAAAGCGATAGCATCTCTAAACTCAGTGCAATTGACATGTAAAACTAGTTGTAAAAGCACCAAAAATTACTCTAAATCGCATGTAGGCATAGGTAATCAGCTAAAACATATGAACAAGTGAAAGACAAATATCTCCATTATCGACAATCTCTAATGACAGCCATACTCTTGTTTCTCTGACATCAGCTGCCTTTTGTTTAACAACGATTGCAGGTCATATATATGTTCCGCCGATTTTCTACACTTCTTACATGTTCCGGCTTTTTCTTCTGCAATTTGCGGGTTGTTTCTCGAATACATATATCGTCATTTTTAATGTGTTTTTTCTTTCACTCCTTAAAATTATTTTGTTTATTGATGGGAGCGTAATACTTTAGTTACAGGACTTATTTCAGAATGCAGGGGCAGATTTAATGTCAATCAAGTAAGGCAGACGACCAAGGTAAAAAAAGGTATTCGTTGCAATTGTAATAATAAAAAATTTGATTATAGCCAGGCGGTTGATGAAATGTACGGAGACCAAGCTCTATTGGAACAATATTTCTCAATCATGGAGCGATGTCTTTAATCTTTTGATGAATCTCGCTGAATTTAAACATTATTATCAGTCAAAACCAAGCAAATTACAAACACTGATTGGTACATATTTTGACGAATTTGGCCCAATTTAGTCATTCTCGTTCGTCGAAAACAAGCGAAATTACAAGCACAGATCGGTGCAGATTTTTGACAGTTGAAATCGAAAATAGAAACGCATTGAAACTGAGGCTTCATCAACTAGACTTCAGCTGTGGACCGGTACACCTAGTCAAGCTTCGTTAATATTCTTTACAAATTACCTTTTGTACAGCGAGCGATTTTTGAAGAATAATCATTACAATTTTTAATAGGGTACCGTTTTTTTATACACACTGTACAAGACTTTAGCGTCGAAACATATTACTCCTCGACATCTCAAAGATGTGAACCGGTTATTCAGCAGTGATTACTAGGTAAGAAGTCTGATTACTGTATAAAACAACAGACAACAAATGTTATCGAGATCGTCACGAAGGAAGTTATCAAATAAACAAGATTCGTTGAGTTGGCATCATGTTATATGATCCTTTGTGCGTAGAAATGTCCCGTTGAGTAATGTCTGGAGGTTTACCTTTAAAGGTCACATGCAAGCGAGAAAAAAGTTAGACTCATATTAAACCTTGCTTTGAAATAAACATATAGGCCAAAT
>JBAHVQ010213165.1:0-11858 GCA_036872915.1 Nanipora kamurai
TGCGAGTTCAAATCCCGCTCGAGTCAACTTTTTCAGTTGACTTCAGCAGTGTAGGTTTAATGTGAATTTATCATTTTATAGTTTATAGTTTTATAAAATTGGCTTTAGTTTTCGGAAGCCCGAAAGTCAAAAGGAAAAGGCCTTGGATTTAAATGTTGGCGAATTCAAAATGGTGTTTTCAAAGACAAGGATTTTGTCAAGTTTCTATGGTGACAGTCTGCTGCCGATGTGCTGTAAAAACACTGTGGTTGATGAAAAACTATTGACATTACGTCATTATGTCGTTTAACTACAAATAAGGTTTAAATTTGATACTTAATACCTCAACATCGGAATGCACAAACATATATATCAAATTTCTTTCTGATATTAGACAAAGCACCTGAGCAATTGAGAAAGGAAGTTAGAAAATAATTTGTAAACAAAAACGCGCATTTGAGGCCCTAACTCGCTCAAAATTAAGGAAGTCTCAGGAAGTTTTGGTTATGAATAGGTAGTGATACAATAAATTCTAAGAGATGTAAATACAGGGTGTATCAAAAAAAAGGAGACCTTTAGAAATTAGCCAATTGTTATAATTTCAATGCCTGATCACTATGCTAAGCCCCACGGGTGCGTAAACATGCACAATTTAATCGAATTTCATGCATGGCAAATTATTTTTGCTGTTAGAAGTTATTTTAAATTCCCAGGAGCAGAAAAGCTTGTGCTTGTAACAAAGATATGTAATATATGCACGTAGCTGACAATATTTTACGCATCCATAGGCTTAGCATAGTGACTGGGCATTGAAATTATAACAATAGGTTAATTTCTAAAGGTCTCTTTTTTTTTGATACACCCTGTAGATCCACTGGGCTAATATGCCCACAAAAACGTAAATAACAGTCAATAAACTGCTTCACCCATCAAAATCTTTCTTTCCAATATTCAATTTCCTTGAGAGGCTTAACGTAATTTTTGTAAACTTAGAGCTTAGTAATTGTTAATCAGATTTCACTTTGCTTGACGATGCACTTGACAATGCACAAAACGCGATTGCATTTTGGATTTTCCTTAACCGCTTACTCAATAATTGAGATTAGTCTCCACGCGAGATTTGGTTGCACGTTCTCTGACTGTATCATTTAGTTGAAGTATACAAGAAAGACTGAAAGAAAATATTGTTACTGGTCAAGAGATTTAACGAGATAATTGATGTGGTTACATAAATAGTTATGTTAACGTTAGGAATGGGCACGGGACTTAAGACTTAAGTATCCATTTACCACCAAAGGGTAATTACTGGAGCGATCTAGTGGTGCTTTTTATTGCAGATCATCTATTTTAGGAGAGAAACTAGAGGAGAGAGCTGAGGGAGTCGCAATCCCTGCCCTTTTTGTGGAAGGTCTTATGTGTGTTCTTTTAGCGATAGTATTTTGCCCTTATTTCCCAAATCCAGATGGATCTACTCCATTCAAACTGGTGAAAAATGTCCTAAAGTTGTCCTTCTATTGCCATCCTACTGGATCCCACCCCAGCCCTTCGAAATTCGTGGTTGTTCCCCTGCACTTGTTATATAAATTTAGAAGCATTTAATATATGCTAAGATTCACTGTTTCTAAATGATCGTTAGAAACATCAAATCTTAGTATATATATTAACATAAACGAGCAAATACTCCCACATTTATATTTCAATTTACTAAATTTATTAATGCCTTTAAGCATCGCAGGAAGCTTATTCCAAAATGCCAACTTGTGTTAATAGACCATCATTCCGCACTTGGACTTGTACTTCAGTTGTTAAGAGCATCGTTCTAGTAATATGAAATTGCAGGTTCGATTCCCAGTAATAGTCAATCGACGTTTTTCTTTACTTACCCGAGATAGCAAGCACGTACTCGTTAGAAACATCGAATCTTAGCACGCATTAAATGCTGCTACATTTATACATTTGCTTGTGTATAAAAGTAGATTCCTGCGTGGATAATTTTTTACGATATATAAGACAGATTAACTCCTTCCCTGCCAAGGGGGACTCTAACTATTTTACTCAAACAATTTTACTCGTCAAATGGTGAGATATGGCAGTGAACGAGTTAACCTAAGGTTGAAATAAGAGGCGTACCAATGGGGGAGAGCCGAGCCCCCCTTCCTCAATTAAAATTTTTACTCCCTTTATTTTAACCCAAATCAGATCTAAAAAATATTAAATTTGCTGCCCCACTTGAGAAATCCTATAATAGTGATGTAACAAAGACTTATCCAATAAAACTACATGAATCCCATGCCCTCCACCTGATTGGCCCTTCGCTCAAATCAGCTATCATCCCTAACTACTGGTGTGTAGTTAGGCACTTGGCCGAAATCAAAACATTTAGATATATGTATGGATGCCACAGGTACTTCAAGAAACTTTTTGAATTGTGTACTTAACCTTGAATAAGTAGATTGTCGTCCTTGCCACTTAAGTCATCATGTCGCCGGACTTTTTGATGTTTCCATCAATAACAAACAATGACAATGAACAAAGACTTCGTGCTCAGTGTTTGAGTTGTTAACACAGAGTCTTGGATACTATGAATGACAATCCATCCTAATTTGGTTAGCTGCTTAACACCAAATAATCAAAGCATCGAAGAAGTCAAGACTCTATTTCACGAGCTATTGATTTTGGTATTTTTCCCACGATTCCCAAAGTTTATTAAAAAAAAAAAGGTAAAAAAGCAAAATGCGTCGGCACGATATGACGCGCTCGTCATACCTGTGGAAGCGCTTATATTGTCACTGCAGATACTGTATATCTGACGCCAACATTGGTTACCAAAGCTTTCGCTATCAGCGTGAGATAAATCATCTTCCTACATACTTTGCAACACCTACGTGGAAAACATCCTTGTATCGTTCTGCTCTGCCAAAATCGTATTACATGAGTAACCAAAAGACTGCTCCAATTTGACGAGGCTATCCTTGAGCAACAACTTTGACACTCTTACAGCACTGTCTGTGCGAGACCTGATGGAGCCACAGACTTCGTTTGTTCAGGAAGATTTTCGGACGCATTACACACATTCCCGCAATCTTAAATTCATTTGTTATGAACTGCCCTCTTACTCAGTGATTCTTTGTTTGTTCAAATTCATAAAATTTCCGTAAATCTAGACTGCACTGTCACTGAACTACACAGCAGGCGGAGAAACACCGGATAGGGAATTTTTGCCCGACTGTCTGTCGGGGTTAAGGAAAAGCAACACGGGGGTACACCGTCCTTGTTTATCTGATTTGGCATGCCGTCATAAATAATTATGAATGATTATTCCCTAAAGAGTTCGAATCTTTCTTTTCCGTACATATTTTCAAACTAATTGAAGCAAACGCTGATTGAGTGTAGAGAAAAAGCAATTTTATTAACACCCACATTTAGACGTCATGACATTCAAACTTGCATCCCCTGGGAAAACATTTAACTGTGTAATATGGTAATCACGTGTTATTAATCGTCTTGACAACGCTGTGAACTTGAGGAACGTCTTAAGCGGACTAATGTAAAACCAGCTTCCTTTCGGTCTTTCATCCACGTGAACTGATCACGTCGACAGGTTTTCGTTGAGACGTTATCTTTTGGGTTTATTGGAATTTGCCTAAAGAACCGTCGAAGTCGAATGTTTTTACCTCCGTTTTGTTTGGAGATGACTTTTAATATTCAGTCATCTTATTTTACGATTCTTCTCTTCATCTTGCTGGGCCGTGCCACAACTCAAGTCGCTGAAAACGGTAAGTTTCGATAAGCCATTTAGTTTTAATAATCTATAACTATTATCGATGATCGTCTCTTCGGACTTCAACCTTGCGAATGCATCACTAAATTTATTGCCTGAACTGGTTTTACCGGTGTAACGTGAGTGTTATACAGATATTTATATTTTACGATTGATGCGAGATGCATAAAAGTTTGTAAAAGTGCTCAAACATTCCATAAAAAATTCTAACGAAAAATAAGACTCAACCCTTCTTCTTGGAAGTACCGTCTGCAAAACTGCTGAATGCCAACCCTAATATTGCTGATCCTTGACGACATTGTGAACTTTCACTTTCATTCATGCTGATGGCCCGAAGGTATTCGTTACTATTAAATTACGGTTTTTATACGTTTTGCCATGGCGTCTTAAACAATCCCAGCATTCCCTCTTTAGTATCTGCTTGTAATTTGTAGAGCTGAAGTTCTCGTTTCATGCAATACTTTTATTTTATATGCTTTATTCCTGGTAATTTCCCTGCACAGCCTGTGGACAACTTGCTTTAGTGATAATGTTATTGGTTACGATGAATTAAGTACACCTTGGAACTAAACATAAGCTTTATTAACATTCCTCTTAACTTCTGAGGTTTTTAAATCATAAACGTTGGCTTATCTGTGACATACTTTGGTATATCATCAGCGAATTTACTAACAATCTACCATATATGTAGCGGGTTTAGATTTACAATACCCGTCCACTTAGCGTTAGAATTTGATTTATATCACCTAAAAGATCACCGTTAGCGGTTAACTCGCTATTGGATTGCATTAGCGTATAAGCTGAACGGTAAACTCGATTAGTAGCTACGGTTAGGCTTTCGTTAGCGTTCAGCTTGGGGTTAAGATCAGTGTTTTTCTTTAGAAGATCCAGATTTTAGATGAAAAATGCTTGAAGGGCTTGTTTTCGGTAATCGTTCTATTCGGTTTACTCCAGGATATTATAATTTTAGATAAGGCGGCAAACAGGCATTCATCATACTCTCTAGTTGTTTCTAGTAGAAGTTCTGAATGCTAAAGGTCCAAAATGCCCAAGTCATCGATCAACTCAATGATGACTCGATGTTATTATTAGATTGATCTTTCTACCTGGAATATTATCGATGCGTTGCCATTAATCTTAAAATTAATGTCGGGGAATTTAAATTACTTTTAAAACAATCCGCTTCAGGTCAATGCTTTTAAAATTAAGAAATTTAATTTGACAGTGCCAGTCAGTCGAATATAGGAAGTAGATCGTCGATTCAGACATTGTCCAAATTCACCAAGACAACATCTGTTTACGCTGTCATACTGGTTTCTCAAATTGTTTTTCCACGATTGCTCAATAATAGGACTTGCTTCTTAATGAAAAATTAGTTATATCCATTGTGAATATATACTTGCAAAATCAAACTGATAGAAAACAAAGAAAGCACTTGTTGCTTTGTGTCTTTACGGCAATTTACGTGTGTATCAAAGGAACCTGTACTAGAGCAGGTGCTGATCAAACATGAAAAGCGCAAAATGTGCTCAAAACATATGGCAGAACTATAAACTTGGTTTTAAATCAACATTTAGCTTGCTACGTAGCCAGCGAAGAAAATGCACGGTAAGAAACTACTTCAGCTAAATCACTCCAGGAGGTTGAAATTTTTTAAACTTATTCAGTCAGTGGGGGAAGAGTCGCAAAAGCATCCAACGCAAAACCAGCTTTAGAAACCTCTAACACCGTTGATATTATCGAGCAACATTTTCGCCTGCAATCTCCATTTTTATTTGATAACACCCTCAGTTCGTTAAGCTTTATTATTACTGGAAAACAACCATATTTCGAAAATCCACATACATTTATTTCCTGTTGATGACAAGTGATCATTTGAAGACCCCTAAGTACAGTATTATTGTTTAAGTTATTGTTCTACATCAGATATCCTATCGTTTTTGCTATTGACCTGACCCTATTTCAGTTAAAGAGAATGAGGAAGCGTAAAGAAAATATGCTTTCATAATGTTGTCTTAAAGTCTAACAAAAGGGTTGAATTAAGCCAACTACAAAGCAGAAACTGCTCCCAAAACACAAAAATTACCAGACAGAAGAGCTTGGACACTTGGTGCGAAGCGGCAAAGTTCCAGTTGTAAGTTTAGTCAGCGGAAATGGGTTGTTAAGTCATGCAAATTAGTCGAAGTTTTCGCATTGCCGTGTCTGAGCGGAAGCTATGGCCAAACCAAAACATACGCTTTCATAAACATATTTCGGCAAGTTTTAGCAAAAATAGTTTCTTCAATTCGGAGATGCACTCCCCAGAGGCGAGAGACTGGGCAGTCTCTTGGGCAAAGTTCATCAATCTAGAATCAAGAGATTTGGCTTGATGTCATGATTCATACGCCAGTTTACTGCAGTAAGAGACCCTCGGTTACTTATCCCAAGAGATGAATGTCTCTTTCTGGAATCGGAAACCTCCTCATGAAAAGCCGTTACGTATCCTGACCGAGTCCCTACTCATAATTCCAATCCCAACGTTTTGCCTAATCCTTTTCCAACTCTGCGTCTAACTTTAAACCTAATCTTAGCCATAAACCAGACTCTTACATAATTAGTATAAGTAAGAATCATACAATCATGCATCAGGGCAGTGGCAAAAAAGATAAGGTATTCATCCCAGCGAGTCACGGGTAACCGGGTTTGAGGTGACAGGGGGTCACGTAGCCAAAGGGTCACTTATCTCCATGACAACTACAGTCCTTAGCGGCAACGTAAGTTGTCGGAGAGAGGATCCGACCAATATAATAAGGTCAAAAGTTTGAATCTTCAGTAAGTATAGTGTGAGAGAAATCTAAACTCACTCTCGAAAGTTGTCGGTTTTTCCTGGGTTCATCGGTTCCTTCACACCGAGAAACGTGGCAGGGTCGCTTTTCATCGGTTCAGATAGATAAATCAGGAAACTCGTAACAAGAACTGTAGACGTAAGAGGTTTACGTTACGAAGTTGTGACAATCAAGAAAAATGACTAAGTGAAAAGTCCATCGTGGTAGCAACAAGGATTTTTGAAAGAAGGGGCGGGAAAAGTGACAAAAATGCTTGTATCATTGATGGGGAAGTCGCCGGACAAACTCCCAGGGAAATCACTCGATATAACTGTCACCCCAAACACTCCAATTAATGTATATCCTTATCACAACGTTGCTAAGGGAAATTTTCTGAAAACAATTTTCGAGATAAATGTGCAATTTTTTAAAAACTTTATTACCACGAAACAGGAGGGACTATTGCACCCTTACTCTTACTTAGTTGCACTACAGCCGGATGCGAAGCAAGCTCGAAAAACCTTCACTGAATGACGGAATACCTGCGTCGTCCGGCTTTAATTTAATTGTGGTAATAAAATATGATGGATTTTTGCCAACAAAAGGAAGTAGCTAATGGTTAAACACCCCCACTAATAACATTTTCTTTCCATGAAGGTGTTTCCGAATGCTAAAATTGTTTTAAAGTAAAATAGGGCGTTATTTTTTCAAGTCATCGTCATTGTTTGGAATGTACTAGAAAACGAAATGTTGATTGCATTTTTGACCTGTTTACTTTTGGTCTGATGTAACAAAAAATTGGGTGGATAACGACAAGGATATTGAAAATGGAATGTACACAGAATTATCAAAATACCTGTTAATTTACGAAAATA
This sequence comes from Nanipora kamurai, assembly GCA_036872915.1. Lineage (NCBI taxonomy): Eukaryota > Metazoa > Cnidaria > Anthozoa > Scleralcyonacea > Helioporidae > Nanipora > Nanipora kamurai. Next base: position 7,440 of record JBAHVQ010213165.1, read on the forward strand.
TTCGTGCAAAAATATTTCTTATTGTTAAGGCGCATCCGTACTCAATCAACCCACATATGTCTGTGGATTTGCCCATATACCATTGGTGTTAAATGTATTTTTGTCCATAAAGATGTGTGGGTTGCAAATGGTTGTTGTCAAGGCCCTTGACAAATAAAAGCTGGTTCGGCTAGTTTCCTGGCTACGGAAAAACTCACTTGAGATCTCATCAAAATGTTTGTAAAGGACAATGTAATCGACCCTCTTCAACAAAAATGATGAAGGACTTATTGAAACCTTCAAGATGGTAATTTATTGAATTAGGCAAATAAAATTGCTCAGCTTTGAAGAAAAGCTCTTTCATCGGCGTGAGCCGATGCAACCAGAAAAATTGTTTCGAAGAAAAATTCGTTTTATATCAAAGTGAATCGATGAAAGTAAAAAATGCAGCCAGGGTAAGAAATAGCCAATATTACAATGGACGCACAGTCTAAATGTCTGTATTTTTTTCTCCAAGTTTGGTAGTCTATCACTTCTAACTTTTTTCATGATGACCTTTGGTACAACTTTAGTTACACCGAACGATTCTAAACGTTAATGGCATGCCTGCTATAAGGACAGAAATAAACTTCAGACTAGTTCTAGTTGTCAAACAAATCCATTTCCAATTTAAGTTAGTTGATTTCTCATGAGCGAAATCAGATTGTGTTCTTAAATTCGTAACGAAGATACCTTTCCCTTTATTGAATACTGACACAAAGTTTCAAACAGTTTCACAAAAGACACAGAATGTTACAACTGATTAAAGATTTGACTCTGGATTTTTGTATTGTGCTGTCAATCCCAGGCGTTGTGCTTGCGGTCAGATCACCCGGTTTCTTAATAAGACATGACCGAGAGCCATCCCTGGGGGGGAAGGATCAGAAAAGGCAGTAGCTCCACCAAAGACAAATTACACCTGCGTTCTTTCAAAGCAGTTGTTAAAAAGTTAAACGCCTGGTATTTGACTTTTTGTTAAGATTTATTTTTTAAGAAAGATATCTCAAAGAGAATGCTAAAAATCTTCAAGAGAAACTACAGAATGTTAATTTAAAGTAGTTTGGGGCGAATGCCTGGAGACTCTCTTAACAGGTCAAGCCGTCGTCATCTCACCCAACTACCTCCCCTACAAAAAAATCTGCTAGCTACGACTCTGTGCTCCAGCCAGTTCTTGTATGTTTCAATGCCTTAACATTATGGTATCCATGACATGTTTTCCACCGTCCAAATGGGGTTATTTTAAACTCCTCGAGTAATCTAACCACTGTCAAATTTAACTACGTTATTAAAACCGTTTCTATCCAGCTTTTCAGTGGTATAAAAGCAAGCTTCCTAACATCCTCTTGCTTCGGCACAAATGTTATCCTAATCACGGTAAATTATCGAATCTCAAAAAACAAGTTCATGAAATATAATTTAACCATGCTGTTTACAAACCTAATTAGGAAATTATTATATTGATAACATCGTGTTAGGGGTTAGAAACATTTTCATAAGCTATGCATCATCAAGTTGATTATGCTTACGCACCTGAGTTGAATAGTTGTTGTTTCGCCCATTTTTACTCCGAAAACACCTTACTCGTAAAAACAAAACACTTTAACGAGAGAAGTAAGTTGCAAGAAGATATTGTAGGTTGGTTTACAATATCTGTTGACATCGTTCAGTAAGGTATCTTTTCAAAAGTGAACATCACCATGGCTTTTAAGAAAGACACATGCTTGGATATTGCTTAATGTTATTGAAACCAAGTAACATTATTGCTTGAGGGAACGAATAATTGACAACCAGTACTGTGTTTGAAATATCTGGGTGTGATACGTTCCAAATAGTGTTTCTCCCCTTTTCAGGATATGAGCAACAAAAAGTCCTCTCGATTTTCATACCTGAGCAAGCTATGCTGTCGAGTATATTGTCGGAGTTACTGCATATTGGTTAACGCAACCAAGTTACTAGCTCGAGTTCTGAATTTGCCTAGAGTTGTTTTGTTTCTTCCCTCTTTTTTCATCTGCGAAATTTGCTTTTTGGTTATGTTGGGCAAACATTTTGGGGAATTTAGGCTCGAATATCACCTAAATGGGAGATTTTGTGTCAAATACTGCCATTGCTGCCCTTTTTGGTTTTTGCACACTTTTTTGGCAATTGTGCTAATGCTTGAAACGTTGAATTCCACAACAAATTCCACAATTTTCAACTCGGTGCTTCGAGTCTTCGTCAGAGGTGAAAGTTAACTGGTCCACGTGCTTCGGTTTTATTACCATTACTCATGAGTTGTAGCGCGCGTTATCGGCGAGAGTGTCTGGCTGGTCCGTTCTGGGATACTGCGTTCTGATGGGCTGGCTCGTGTTGTAGGTTGTGATTGGTTGGCTCCTCAGTGGACACCTGAGGAGTTGGTTTCGTCGCTGATGTTGGATTGGTCGTTGAGATGACGTTGTTTTAGTTGTTCCAGCTGATGGTATACTGTAGGAATGTCCAAATGTCGATTTACTGTTGATTTGTTCATACTATACTATGCTTCCTTAAATTCGCTGGCATATCTTGTTGAAGCTTGTCCTAGTAGTTTCGTTTGTGTCCAGTCAAATGTGTGTCCATTGTCGTCTACGTGGGTAGCTGGAAGGGATCTTGGGTCATGTTCTCTGATGGCGTCTTCGGTTAGGAGTGTTTCAATTTTCCTCGATGTTTCTCCAATGTATCGTTTGTCGCAGTCACGGCAGGGAAATATGTAAATGGTGTTGCTCCGGTCTGGAATGCTGACTGAGCCTTTGTGCTTTGTGAAATTGATCTCAAGTTTGTGTGATGGTTTCTGTGCTACCTCTGTCTGATGTTGTCTCAGGAGCCTGGCTGTTATTTTTGATACTGTCCGGATGTAAGAAAGGGCTATTTTAACCTTTTTTGCTGCTGTCTGTTGTGCTGTGTTGTTCGGGTTTTGTTCTCTCGGTGTTTTGAACTTGATGACAAAGTTTTTAGGACAGAGGTTATTAGATTGAAACCAATAATGATCATACTTACGATTTTATGCTTCTCATGCTAACTTGAGCTTGTCTGACCTCACACGAAGAAATTTCCATGGTTATGCTACACTGCAAAACTCATGGGAAAAGTGTCTTCGCTGAATCAAGATGAAATATCCATTGTCCAGTTACATAACCGCTATTACCAGCTGGAGCTAACGTGTCAACTATAAATTAGAACGTGTCTACCAGCTATTAAAACGTTCTATGATAAAGAAATCAAAATCGTTAAAATTTAACTTACCATTTCTAAAGAAATATTCAAAATAAATTAACCTATAACAGTTGATATATGCGTATCTTGGCATAAATATTCTATAGTGGTTTACTGCTGTACCTTTTCTATATTGTTTCTATGCTTTATAGATGGTTTGTCCTTTGTTTTATTTATTATGCAACTCCTTTGTTGAATTGCTAAATCTATTAGTCTGGGAAGATTTAATCATTGCAGAAAAAAACGTTTTCATATATTTGGCCCCCTCCGTCCCACATTTCAACATTAGTTTCGATCCAAACGTGGTATGACATGTTAAAAAGCAACCAGATATTTTCTTTGAAGAAGACAACATTCAAAGGAGAACAGGGGGAGCGCCAGATATGCTTACATGAATACTTTAAGATTTAAATCCATTTTTCTCTAGTATCCCAGCTACCTTCTGCACTAATCATTTTTTGAAAAACAAGCCTAATTTTAAAGTTGATTCCTTAACGGCCCTCTAAAGAGTAATGAATGTACCATATCCTCTTTTTTTAAAAATAGTCTTTGAAAAATGAAGAACCCTGTTTGCATTTTTTTCATCATTCACCGTTGGCTTCCTATGACCATTTGAAGGTTTTGCTCGATGACGTCACGGCAATACAGACTAGATGAAATAGCATAGATTTAATACGTCGTGTTTTGATATGACTTGATATGACACGTACATTTCAGAAAGTATCATAAGGAAAGCCGCGGGACTGAAAAACTAGTATTTAAGCGCCGGACTCGCAACTATTCTTGTAATTGTTACCTTAGCGACACACTTGGTTCCAAATTATCGAGACACCTTTTATCTTATCTCACAAACGATTTTTTTCTGCCTCTGCAGTCCAGAAGCACGATTTTAGTTTGAGCTTTTGAATAACTTCGCTATATAATGCGTTACCTCTCGACCATCAGTAAACACCTAAACCAAAATATGGATATAAAAATTAGAGTGCTACGTCGGCAGTACTGAACGGCCATGTAGATAGTCAAAAAGTGTGAGAAACTGCTGGAACATAAGAATGATCAATCCTTTTAAGTTTTGCGTGGTGATAATTCATGTACTATGTACAGGGTGTATCAAAAAAAACGGAGTCGTCCTAAAGGTCTTCATATCTAGGGTAAAATACACTTCTATAGTTTCGG
>JBAHVQ010213186.1:0-11856 GCA_036872915.1 Nanipora kamurai
TCACTTCTACCAAAAGTCTTTCTCAAGACTACACTAACCTGGACGATCAACTTCCACTAACATGTCATGATTCTCCCGGGTTCAAACCATTTACTTTAATATTGTATTAGTTGGTAAGAAGTATGAACCGCCTTCCAAAATGATGATGTATTTATTATTCTGGGAATGGTACCTCGTGACGTCATGCGCTAAATTCAACAAGAGGCAATGAGGCCATATTCATATGTATATGACAGAATATCAACTTGAAACAGAAATAATAGCTAAGGAATTAAAAAATCAAACGTCAAAGAATTGATTACAATTTGACTGCCATTTTGGAATTAGGTCAATGAATCATTAACTAGGGATCTGTTCTGCGAGATTATATTAACAATTATCTCACAATAGGTTTTTCATTACACTATAATTCTTAACTTACGACATTGCCCTTATGCCAATATTGGAGCCATTCGACGGGAATTAATCGACACACGGCCATGACTACGGCTTCTTTACTAATTCCATCTCATCTTACTTTACTCCTGATCTGTTCTTTTATTTAGGATTTTCGTTAAATACATGGCCAAGTTCTGTATAGGTGGCATTCCGAAAACTACGACATGTGGTATTTGTCAGAACAAATAACTCTTATCTGGGAAGTGCCATGAGGCGGGAACACTTTTTTGTGTAAAAACGTTCATGTTTCGACTAGCAAAATCAATTGAGATGGAATTAATAGCAAATAACATTTTGTTCTGCAAGAATTAATGAAACATTGTCATATGGCACCACCGGTATTATGAATATTTCGCAAACCATGCGTTTGAATGGAAAAATTGAACTTTTATATTTCCTTTGGAAAGTAGGCTAAAGATAAAGAAGAATCCAGTGAAAATTGTTTATGTCAGTTGACAAAGTTTAGACATAAGTATTTCAAATATTAGCATTACAAATGACCAAGGATAACTAGAAATATCTTAAAGAATTGATATTGGAAGAAGTATGGCCAGAATAGCAATGAACCATGGCTGTATAACAACTACAACAATTACCAAAGTATTGAGCTATTTTAGTTCGGGGAACATATAGCTACATTTTATGAAATAAGAATATACGGAATATTTATTTCAAATGATCATATGTAGACGACAGCACAAGATACAGAAATTATCTGATTGGGATTTTTCATTATCAAGAACTTACTTTTGAAAGAAGAAGAAGAATACAAGAGTTCAACTTTTTTCATTTCATATATAGGCACTTTAATTAATGATTACTTATGCATCAATAAGCTTCGGAAATAATATTTTTCACTTTGTACCCAATCCGCACCCTATAATCCTAACCTTATAGTTCAAATCGATTGTCCATGGCAAACAAACAAGCGATGCCAAGACAAACTTGTCTTTGTGAAATTCAAGATGGCAGAGGCATAAACAAGCGCAACCATGCAACCACTCAATTCAGCAATCAATACTCCTGAGTCTAAACTTCTATGCATTGTATCGTTACAAATGTATTGTTACAGGATACTATACCCACTGATCTTTTGTGCTAGCGTAACTGCTCTAAACTATCTTAAGCCGCCAGAATCGATTAACTTGAAGGAGAACTAAACTATGTGCGTTGGTTTCACTATAAAACTGGGCAAAAGCTAACAAACCTTACATTAACTATAGTAGTATAAGTTCAAATGATCAATTCGCGATAACTATTCATAAGTTTACTAGCATAAAAGGGAATTGACTTACTTCAAATTTAGGAAGTAACAAACCTAAACTATTTGGGCCTTGTTGTTAACAGAAATAAGTTATTTACTCCCTTATGATCAGCACTCACTCAAGATAAGCAGAGCACAGAAACTTGCTGTCAAAAGCGATCTAACGAAGACTCGACCTGTTTCAGCATGAAATTACAAACTCCCACTTTGAAACAGATTCTTTTGAACAAAATGGAAAATGTATGATAAATCATATAAAGTACAATCGGCATCGGCAGAACTGACAGACGTGTACAAAGCCAAATGGTCAGCGAACTTGGCAGAATTTTTGAATAGAAAAACTGGCGTTTCGAGTGAAAGCCCTTAGTCGGTATGAAAGGTGAAAAGATTCATTCCGACAAAGGGCCTCCAGTAGAAACGTCAGTTTTTCTATCCTAAAGCTCCATCTGTTCTCTATAGCCCGTTTGGTTTTATATAAGTAAACTCCAGTGTCATGAAGAACTGATTGGAATAGATTTTCCAGTAATCTTTCCCATTTTAGTTTTGAACTGACGTCCACCATCACGATTCATTAGTAACAAGTAGAACAGTTCAGTTTGAAATACATTTTTAGAATCAACATCGATAACCACAGCAATCAACCGGTTTCAAAAGAGAGATCTATCACAGTAACCAATCATTGCTTGTACTGTAATAATGAAGCCAACTCGCTTTTGTGTAAGGGAAATTTGAGTAAGAATGGAATGATAGATCACTAGAAGACGTTCGTCAAGCTCGTTCTCTCAGAAAAACGATTTCTGAGCCCTAGACGAGAATCGAACCAGCAACCTTCTGATGACCGGCGAGACGCTCTAACCATTAAGCTACCACGACTCAGATGGTGAGCTAGGGTGCAGGTTCGTCATATGTACTGCCAAAGCGGAAGTCACGATATGATAATAATGATGGAAATACTTAATGCTGAACGCAAAGTTGGTTCATGTGGGAGCTTGGTAAATATCAGATGACTAGAGGACGTTGCGCGTTTGATTTAAGTCTAGGGCTCAGAAATCGTTTTTCTGAGAGAACGAGCTCGACGAACGTCCTCTAGTCATCTGATATTTACCAAGCTCCCACATGAACCAACTCGGTGTTCAGCATTAAGTAATGGAATGATAAGCAGCAATCAAATGCTTAGAGATACAGACAAACGTTCAATTACTAATCAACGCCCAATATTTTCAAATTGAGTTGCAAAGGTGGAGACACACCGAGAAAAAAGAATGTGAAAAACAAAAAATTTAGCGAGATTCCTTTGACCACTTTGTTATCTATGGAAGTTCAGTGAACTTTTCGACATAACGAAAACAATTCTGAAAGACCGAGATCCAAATTAAAAAGTCATATCCTGAGATTTTATTTTTATATCTTCAATGTCCTGCCGAGCAAACTTGACATCTTCACCGTAGATGGTGAACGGCGCCCAAACCTTAACTGAACGATACAAACAGTTTCCATGTAGCTGAAACACGTTCATTGTTCTCCTTAAAGCCTCGCAAACTGACGTTCCTTCGCATATTTCATCATAGAAATTTTCCATGAACACTTTTGTTGCGTCGTCGTCAATAGGCCACAGTGTTGCCAGAACAGATCTTGCACCTGCAGCAAGGAACGCACGTGTTAAGCCAAGAACTCCTTCTGAGGAAATTTTACCACTTCCGGTATAACAACAACAAAGAACAACTAAGCGGGCATTAATTTGAAGGTCAGTGATGTCTTTCTCCATCAGAAGGAAGGATTCCTCTTTCGGAAGAGATGAATCACACTCTTTCCAATCTCGATTTGGTGCAAGAATTATCTCACCATGTTCTGGATCGCCATGTGCTGCAATGTGGACAATGCTGGCATCACGAACCAATTTCAAAAACCGGTATTTGGTTGCTTCATCTCCCACTAAAGGTTTCGCTTGAAAACGACGAGCAAGCCCGTTGGTTTCCTTTGCAGCACTAGGTAATCGTTTGAACTCAGTTTCTTTTCCCCTCAGAGAAATTTTGCCTGCATTTGGGTCTCCGACAAACAATGCAAAACCAAGAACAGGAAGAAATGCTTTCTGCATGCTTGAGTAAAGTGTATGCAAGGATGGTGTAATTTGAATACTGTAGCTTTTTGACAAGTGAGCATCATTTTGATCTAGTAAAGAGGAAAAGGGCACAAAAAAAAGAAATTTGTCAGGAACAATAATGAGTTTTTCTCCTTTGATAAAACTCTTTACTGGAAAAATTAGTACGTCAAATAGTCTTCGTAAATTATCCATTTGTAGACCGTCACCGTTGCTGTTTGACTCGGAAGCTATGTCTAAATATTTCACAGGTGCCAGGTCATCATGAAGGGACCGCTTTTCGGAAATATCAATGGCTAAATCATAGTTTTGGACAACCTTTTTCAGGTTCTGAGTATCAACCTGCAGAACATTGGATGTTTTATACCGAGAAATATTACATGACTTGTATTCTTGCAGCAGTGATTTTTCCGAGCTGAATAACTTACTAGGAATTTGAACGTGTTCATTGCTGTCGGCAAAATTGTAACTTAAGGGCATTGTACAGGTCAGAGTCTGTTTATTTTCCATCAAAAGAGGTGTTGAATTTGAGCTTAATTTAGGGGAAAATGAGGAACTTCGAATGAGATCCAAGTTAAAAGTGTTCAACAATTTGGATAGATTTTTTAAAATGGAATCCTCATCCGATAAATTATCATCGCTACTTTTCAATCTGATACAATATGCATTATCGTGATCGCCATTTAATACCCAAATGTTGAGAAATCTGCGATGAAATGAATAGAACACAGTAGAACAATTCTCCCTTAGCTGCATCGCCTTTGCAATTACTTTTATTTCATCTTTCTCCTTCATATTGTCAATGGCGTGCCAGGTTTTTCGAACAGAATCAACCATATCTATCGTCTCTAATTTCTTTTGTTTTTCAATGGAAGCCTGCAGTGCCCTGGCCTTCCCGAGATCCAAGACTAACAATGCGGCTTCATAACGCTGCAGTAAAATGAAACAAGACGCCAGGGTAAGATACAATTTAAAATATTCATTTGAGAACGAAGCCTTGTTTCTATCAACGACCAAGCCTGAAAAAATCATATCAGCACACTCGATAGATCTCTTTAAATATGATACAGAAACTTTTAAAGTGAAAATCCGTTCTTCTTTTTCACTTACTGGCCGTTCCAGGGAGGCTGTATAATGAGAGATGCCAATCTGGCCAAGAGAAAGACTTTCAAACCAACGATCTCCAACTTCAACGCTAATTGCAAGAGCTTTCTCGTAATACTCAACAGCTTTCTTATACTGACCTAGAGTCAAATAGGCGCTCCCCAAATTTCCATTCTTGGTTGCTATTCCCAGTCGGTTTCCTATTTCAGTGCTGATTGCTAATGCTTTCTGGTAATACTCAATGGCTTGATCATAATGACCCATTTTTAAATAGGCACTCCCTAAGTTTTCACTGTTATGCGCTTTTGACAACCGATCCCCTATTTCAGAGCTGATTTGTAAAGCTTTACTGTAATACTTGATAGCTTTCTCACACTGCCCCATGCCCAAATAGGCATTCCCCAAATTTGCAGTGTTAATCGCTATTCCTGAACGATCACCTATTTCAATGCAGGTAACCAGACCTTCCTTGAAATACTCAATTGCTCTCTCACGCTGTCCCATATACAGATACACAATCCCCAGACTGCCATTGTTAGTCGCTATTCCTGACTGATCCCCTATTTCAGTGCTGGTTTTTAGACTTTTCTTGTAATACTCAATGGCTTTCTCATACCGTCGTAAATCCGAGTAAGCATGCCCCAAACATGCGTTCATTCTTGCTATTTCTGACCGATCTCCTATTTCAGTGCTGATTGCTAGGCTTTGGTCGTAATATTCAATGGCTTTGCTATACTCGGCCAAGAAACGATAGGCATTCCCCAAATTTCCATTCATACATGCTATTCCTGGTCGATCCCCTGTTTCGGTACTGATGGCTAGACTTCTGTTGTAGTACGTTATGGCTTTCTGATATTCTGCCAGACAACAATAGGCATTCCCCATCTTACCATTGTCAGTTGCTATTCCGGCCCGATCCCCTATTTCAGTACTGACAGCTAGACTGTTTTTGTAAAGTTCAAGGGCTTTCTCATACTGCCCAGTACTTACATAGACATTCCCTAAACCTGCAAGGTTGGTTCCTATTCCTGACCGATACCCTATTTCAGTGCTGATTGCTAGACCTTTCTCGTTATACTCAATGGCTTTCTCATACTGCCCTATTCTCAAGTAGACATTTCCCAAATATGCATTGTTTCTTGCCATTCCTAAACGATAGCCTATTTGAGTGCTGACTGCCAGGCCTTTCTCGTAACATTCAATGCCTTTCTGATACTTTCCCAGGTTACAATAAGCCCTCCCTAAATTTGCATTGTTAAGCTCTATTCCGAACTGATTCCCTATTTCGGTGCTTATCGACAGACCTTTCTCGCAATACTCGATAGCTTTGTCATATTGCCCTAAACTCGAATAGTACTTCCCCAAATTTCCATTCGCACTTGCTATGACTGACCAATCCCCTATATCAGTGCCTACTACGAGACCTTTCTCGTTACACTCGATGGCTTTTTCGTATTGTCCCAAAACTAAATAGGCATCGGCCAAATTTACATTGCTACCTGCTATTCCTGACCGATCCCCTATTTCAGTACTAATTGCTAGGCTTTTCTTGTAATACTGGATAGCTTTATCATACCGCCCCATATTCTCATAGATGTTCCCTAAATTTAAATTATTACCTGCTATTCCCAATCTGTCACCAATTTCAGTAAAGACTACTACGCTTTTATTGTAACACTCGATGGCCTCCTGATACTGCCCCATATTGTCGTAGGCATTCCCCAGACCTACACAGTTATTTGCTATCCCTAACCGATAACCTATTTCAGAGCTAATTGCAAGACTTTTCTTGAAATATTCAATGGCTTTCTCATTCTGCCCCATTTTTAAATAGGCCCTGCCCAAATTTCCATTGTCAATTGCTATACCAGACTGATCCCCTATTTCCATGCTGATTGCTATACCTTTCTTGTAATGCTCAATGGCTTTCCCATACTGACCCGTTTTTGAATAGGTATTTCCCAAGTTTCCATTGATACAAGCTATTCCTGACCAATCCCCAATTTCTGTACTGATCGTGAGACCTTTCTCGTAATACGCAATGCCTTTCTGATATTGTCCCAGTCCACTATAGGCAATCCCCAAAACTCCACTGTTCCTTACTATCCCTGACCGATCTCCTATTTCAGAGCTGATTGCAAGACCCTTACTGCAATACTCAATGGCCTTTTCATAATGATCCATTTTTGAAAAGGTAACACCCAAATTTTCACTGTTACATGCAATCCCTGACCGATCCCCTATTTCAGAGCTGATTTCTAGACCTTTCTCAAAAGACACAACAGCTTTGTCGTACTTTTCCAGATTTAAATACGCATGTCCTAAATTTGTACAGCACGCGCTTTTTCCTGATTTGTTTTGCATTTCATTTGCAATGCTTTCAGCTTTTAGGATGTATTCTATAGCTTTTTGACAATTTCGAATTTGAAGGTATTGTATTCCAATGTTCATAAGGATATCCATTCTTAATTCCTTTTCATCATCAGAGTTGCTTACTAATCTCTCAAGATCAAGATAGTACTTCAGCAGTTTTGCACCTTCGTATTTTGCACCACATTTATCAGTAATCTTTATCAAGAATGATTTATTCAACCTTAAGTTACCATGAAGTAGTTCAATCGACCTATCTGCTACGTATGTGAAGTCACGCAGTCTTCCTTTGTCCATTAGAGCTCTTGCCGTCTCTGCAACGAATTCGACAGTCATCCAGATGTTTCTGTCCCTTGATTGAAATATCTGTAATAAATTCACATTTACGATGAATATTTAACTCTATTCAGTCCAACACTATAATATCCGAGCTAAGTGTATGATTTTAACCGTTGCAATTTTCACATAGTTTCTGTTCGAGAATTTTGACCATAAATTACGATTTTTGGAATCTAATCTAAGAAGTTTAATTAGTTAAGGTCCTTTACAGCTTCTGAAGCTCTTTTGAGTCCTCAAATTGGCTATTTCGAAATTTAAGCACCATCGATGTATTTATAAACCTGTATAAAATCCTGTAAGAGCACCTTACCCGACACAACAGTACGACGTTAGAAGCTTGAAGTTTCTGAGTTACTTCAACCAGACTGTCCAGTTTTTCAGCGTACTAATAATTTGCCACATAAATCATCAATAGCCTTAAATTCTAGCTACTTTACCCTGTGGCGTACGGATGGGGGGACACAGCGTGCTGAGAAGCATTTTGTGCTCAGATTAGTTTAAAGTTTGTTTGGTCGTTTATATAGAATTTAGGTACAGATATACATTAGATATAGATTTTTAGTGTTTCTCTCAAATCAGTAGTCAGTAGTCTCAAATCAGTGGTGCGTGAGTGCGCATAACGTAATTTTCGGTATATTTATTGCCAGGTGATCTGACGACAAGCTAAAGACCTGGCACTAGGAGCACAGTAAAAACCAGTTTAATATCTTTAATCAGTTGTAACGTTCTGTGCTTTTTGTAGAACGGTTTGAAACTTTGTGTCAGCATTCATAAAAGGGAAAGGTATTTATATTATGAATTCAAGAACAGACACTGGTATAGTTCATGAGATATTAACTAAGTTAAATCGGAAATGGATTTCTATTTGACAACTAGTCCACTGTTGTGTTTCCAGATCACCTGGAATTGTTCCACTGTGGCAGCAATTTTTGCTGGCGCTCCCCCCGGGTGAAGATTCGTCTCAATACGTTACTCTTTCACTTACTTTTTCCCGCCATTTATGAGAATCAAAACTTTTTTGAGCTAATGCCATTCTTCGTACACAAACTACAGTTTAGTTTGGCCTGCGAAAGAGACGGGAATGAGGCAACTGTTAAAAAATTAAATACTCCAAAAATGATGGTGAAATGTAATAGCCAAACTCTGCCTTCTTATGACCAGGGGAATGACCTAACCATTGAGCAACACAAAGTCAAATAGAAAGCTATGGTCACGAACTGAGCCACACTCACATTCCTAGCAATCTGGGTTCGATCCCCATCTGGGGCCAAGAAACATTTCCTGCAGTAACAGAGCCAGGGTTTCCCCGACAGGGATCCCAGAAATGTTTGGTCCTCAGGAAATACCAGGTCAAAGGCTAAAAGGCTTCAAAATCATTCTCCTCTTCCCCAGCGACCGACAACAGTGAGGCCGCGACGGTCGAGCTTGATGAAGGTTGACATATTCAGTACCGTAAACACCATTAAACACCCGAGTGAGAAAACGTCCAAAGGTTTACTATATCCCGACTTTCTCCCTTAATCTCTTTCAAGATTTCTAAAGTTTTTCATAGCTCCTTAACTCTGGTGGAAACCCGTTGGAGGAAACTAGGCTTAATTTTCACCAGGCTGAATTTTCCACGCGCATTTTCCCCTTTTGTTTCATTGGCTCTCGTTAATTCAATTCGTTAATTTGTGGAGTTTGACGTCTGCACATTCAGCAGAATTTTTTCAGAAAATCTGAAGTTTTGAGGTGGTCGAAAACAAACATCAACTATCCAACAAAGACCAATGATACGAAGTTTCTTTGAAATGAAAAGACTCAGACTGCCACATCAGCGACGTTGCTGTGCTTGCCCTAAAATGTTACATCAATATCGCACTGCAAACTGGACCAGCCGGGTTTTTCCATTTGTCCCGACAAGCGTTTGCTGCTGCTGTTGACTAGGCAAATTTATTCAGACTGTCACTGCACTTATGCTGGATTTGCTGAACAGATACAGTTCCTATCAAAATATTCTTTCCACACTCAGAGGTGTAAATCAAAAGATAGGTAGGTAAGGGCCTATGCATGAGGCTCTTTGCCGATCTTCTGACTGCGCTATGTAGACGAGGCAATCGGTTGTTTAAAAGACTATGGTCATTGGTCAGACATTGTTTTGGTCGTACCTTCTTCTACCTCGAAAGAAACAAAAGTAAATATTTCCGCGATTTCTGTCATTTTCTTAAATTTTTCCGACAAACGTTTAAACCGGAATTTGTTTGGTATCGATCTGGATACACAGATTAAACAAAATAAGGAAAACTATACGAAGCGCAAGGAATCTTAATTATCTTATCGCAATGTTTTGCTATCGAAGACTTGTCAGCCATTCACAGAAGGAATTTGTTGGTATCACGTTTCCTCTGCAACTTGTCCGACATGTCATACACATAGGGTATCAAGGAGAGTCTTATCAGAAAATTCTCCTGCAACATTCTTGAAACAAATTATTTCAGACTAATGGAAAATATGCGTGTTTATTCTCACGACTTAATCCCCAATAAGCAACAATGTGTTTCCATACCTTGCATTTTCAGAAGTAGGCAGCAATGATTCAACTTCGGTTCTTATTAGTGCTGGTCCAAAGGCAAAAGCATTTGTTGGCGTCTTGGCGAAAATCTTTCAGTATGATAGCTTGAAAAAATGATTGGATTCAAAGATTTAAGGAGTGTCAAGGTAATCGACAGTATTTCTCATACGCTGTTAGTGCCCATCCGCATCGTGGTCAGTCTCGATTACAAATAATGGAAGCAGAGTAATTTAATCAATATTAATAGACAGTATACTATTACTGTTTATCTTTGATGAAACTTGACGCGATTACCTTGACGCGATTGAATTAAATCTGAAAGATTGGAGGCGCTTGAATTAAATCTGAAAGATTGGAGGCGCTTGAATTAAATCTGAAAAATCAAAGGCTCTTAAATGCAGTGTAATACGATGCATCATTGCACGCAATAGTGAGTGAAGTGCTGAAGGTTGTACACGCGAATGTTTCAAGATGCCAATATTGAGAAGAAAGCCTAGGTTTTGTCAAAGCCTAACCCAAAACTTATCTTGATCTTATTGTTTCTTTAATAATTATCGTTACTCTAATCCTAATATTGCCCATTGTCTAGTAATCTCATCCTTCAGGTATTCAATGCTACTAGACTCCGTGAAAAAAAGACTCGGTATTTTCAGACGAGCTTCAGCTACATGAAGTCTATTTAACAGAACGAAATTTGAACGACTAATTATCCTTATGTTAAGTTAAGCAGAAACACAGCTATGGTCCAAACGACTTAAGTTTATTAAATTTTATCACAAAAAACTTTATACAGTGAGAAAAACCAGCAGTGCCATCATTAAGGTAGATTGTGACAATTTTTGAGATTAAGAAACCATTTTCGTAGACAATAACCAGAAAGCCCTTTCATTGTCACATCATTTTCAAGACCAAATTTCTTCACGTTCATACATATAAGCTGACTACTTACCCTCTGATAGACGCAGTAGTTCCTTCTACGAACAGGAAAGCGACAACTGATGTTGATCATGCAGAATTGTACTGCTTGGTAAGTACAAAAAATACACCAATAGCTGGACGCTATTTAACACCTCGAGTGTTGGCATGTCAAATTTATGGTAATAATTAATTCTTCGACACACGTATCAAGAATCCCGCAAAATGTGCGAATGGGTGTGGTTCTCGCGGGATTTTTGGTAAGAATAATACTCCTACCAAAAATCCCGCGAGAACCATGTGCATTCGTCCAGGAAGGTGCGGTAAATTCTTGCTTTTTACGGGATTCTTGATACGAGTATTACAACAATGGCAATAATTATCATAGTAAACGTGCCATGAACGGGACTACTTTAATCGAATCTTTTCGCCAACCTAGCTCGAGCCATTTTCTTGGAACAATTAGAAAGACGTTTACTTGAAGAATACAGAGTTTGATGTTTGATAGCGATAAAAGGTAATTCATTCCGTAGTTTATACCAACAAAAAATAATAGTAGTAAATACTTACAGCGACATCCAATTCTTGCCAAGTCTTCGACAGTTGACAGTAAGACATTAAGTAAGATATTAAGTATAAGTAAGATATTAAGTAAGATATATATATATATATATATATGACTATATTTATATATAAGTAAGATATATATATATATATATATAACTACAGACGGAACCGTTTCGGCCTTATGGGCCTCATCAGTGTAGTGCTGATGAT
>JBAHVQ010213197.1:0-11855 GCA_036872915.1 Nanipora kamurai
TTAACTGTTGCGGTTTTCCTAGCCTTGTATTTTGACTCAGTAGTAATCTACTGTAATCAAGGCAAAGTTATATAAAAAAAAATAAAAAAAAAAAAAAGAATGTAAGACTCCAGGCAGGTTACCTATGAAACAACATGCCAATATGGAACTACCACTCCAAGTGGATGGAAACAAACATACGGTAAATTACAATATGGGATCACAACACGAAGTGGATATTTCCCCCAAAACGAAAAAATAACACTGTATGGGATCACCACTCCAAGTAGGTACCTCACTGAAACTAAAGGAATAAATTCTATGTGGGGTCACCACATAAAGTGGATATTTTCCCCAAAACTAGAAACAGTATTACACGATATTTTTTGCTTTTGGAATAAAGAACTATTGCTCATGCGCTATGAGTTGTTACAACTAAAATAAGACAATGTGACCATTTTCATATTCCACACTACATGACGTTTGCGATGATGCGGCATTTATCAATGCGTGTGGTTTCATGAACGGCCTCCGTGGCGGTCATCTTGAGAGTCAAGAGGCAAATTTATGGCAATTCCTCAGTTTTGCACTGTGCACATTTCCTGCTCATATCTAATAGCAAGTTCTTGCACAGCACTTTCAAAATGGCGGCCACATTAGAGCAATTTATTGAATTTAAGAATAGCCTATTTTGTAAATTTGACGAGGATAGGAAGAAGCAGTGAAAGTTTTACACTAGAATGTTGAAAGGAAGAAATACGACGGAAAAAGTTACTCGGGAAATGGGTAGTGGAATTTGACGTTTCAACCTAATGTTGCTGGTTTAGCGCTGTAATTCGTAAAGAAGGTCGGTGACAATTACATTTTTAATTTATGATTTTTCTCCTCTATACATTTTGCACGTCATATAAGGAAAAACCACTTCTATACTTTGTAATATTTTACTTTTTCCATGTACGCTCTCTTGAAACAACATGTCTGGGAATATGGAAAAAGACAGTTCTGAATCACAATAATGCATATCAGTAGTTTTTTGTTTCATAAAATACCGTCCTTTCTTGCATAGATATATTTTGATAGGAATCTCGCTAAAAAGTTCGATAACAGCTGTCCTATAGTGATCGTTGTTCTAACTCGTAATTGGATCAAAATTGTGCCAAATTGGGAAAAGGCGGTATATTATGCTTGCCATATCTTCTAACTAAACGAGTTCGGTGACCTCAACTTTCTTTTAGTTTTTTAATATGAACATATCATAAACTCTTAAGCCAGAGTCCAAGACGTTTCAGGAAATTCTCACTTCAGACACTGATCTTAAATGTTTATCAGGTTTGCGTATTCAGGCGAACTGACTGTGATTTTTCACTTGACCCTGAGAATGACCGCCGCGGAGGCCGTTGAGATGTCAGCCATCAACAACAATAAGTCAACATATAAATGCAGAGTGCTGCGTGAGCAGTTTTGGAAGACCTGTAGAAAACCAAAAGGGTTGGGAACCTGCCGGAACTTAGATGTAGAAAAACTGACGTTTCGAGCAAAGGCCCTTCGTTTGAGTGAAACGCTCACACTTTTCTAGACAACCATTTGGTTTTCCTACAAGTCAGCAACTACAGTCTTTTTCAAAATTAGAACAACCAGGACGATATGAACTACCAACTAGGTTGAAACCATTAACAGACACCATGGTCCAAACATGGAAAATTATAAGATATCTAATTTTCTTAATGATGAAGCCCTTGCCGCGACTAACAAACGAAGACTGGGGGATAGTCCATCATTGGAAAACGATTGATATTGTCAAAAAAAATTTACTATATACATAGACGTTTTTAGAAAGTCTATGTTGGTTGTTTGCGATCAATCCCTTGAGATTCAGAAGGCAATAATACAGCAACCATCTTAGTTCCACATACAATAAAAGTTAATGAGATTCTTTTATTGAAGTTCAGCTAAGATGGTCGCCATGACGTCACGGACTGGTAGGCTGGTAGGTGAAAAAGTAGATGGATTTCATACAAAGTAGGACATAGGAGGACACAAGGGGAAAATCACATGCACAGTAGGGGGACAAAATGGTATTTATAGGCAGCATTGCTCATGATTAAAAAAGAATGGTAATTCTTAACCATCATAACATTAAAATATAACGATAAAAATATAAAAATACGTAAAAATAACTTATTGAGCTAGTGGTTTTATCACGTCGAAGAGGAGACTGACCTGGGATACTGTCAGCATATCTTTCATATACCGGAACAGCATCCCAGGAAGTACCGACTGATTTTATATTAGAATAATAGTGAAAGCAAACATAAATCGACTTTTCTCCCAGCGTAAGTCTTCAATTTTGCCGTCGTAAGTACCAGAAGGTGAGCTACAAAATGTAACTGGAAATACGAATATAGATGAAAGGTGTCGAAAGATGTCTGAAAGCCAACGATTGTTTAAAAGAACCCATCGAAATAACTAAACGTTCAGATTACCACTGATTGCCGAGTTTACCGTTTTCTGAGAACGTTTTCACAATATTCTCTAGGGAAATCAGAACAGTTACAGTATTACATGGAAACATTCCAACCTTTGCTATGGTTGATAGCAGAAATAGTGTGATGGTAGTAAGCGAACACAACCAAAGCCGATTGACATTCGTAAACGTGAATTCGTCAAGGTAATTCGTTAACATTGACACTTGTAAAGCCAAAATAAGGTACTAGATATACGTGGCTGGATTGAATCAAGTTTACTTACCATAGTCTCGGGAAGAGTTGCTTCGGTGATTTACGGTATCTTGCCAATCCATATTAGACCCCATGGATATGCCGAAATGACTAAATATTCATGGGGTATTCCCGAATATTTTCATTTCCCGTTTATTGCAAACAAGGGTTGCTGGGTAATTCCCCTACCATGCGTTGGGCTGAAATTGCTTCAACTCAACTACTGGACGAATTTTGTTAGACCAACTGCTTTCAGGGAGCGGGCAAGTTCGTGATCAGACCATCAAGGTATTTGATAAGGTACGTTATTCTTTTGTTGGTTACAAATCGGTAAAATTGGTCCACGAGAAATCACTTCCGGGCAATTAAGCACGTTTGATGTGATACCCCAACAACTCCTTTGACACAACGAAATTGTGATGGACATTCTACCATCGATCTTCCACCAGACCGCGCTCAGTACAGTTACCAAATATCTATGGCGTTATCTCACCATCTCCGAATTACCTATGGAAGTACGGTAGCTTTTCCCTTGTAATCAATCCGTAAAGAGACACAGGGGCCATGTTGATGCCGTATGTATTAACCCTGTGCGTTTATCTTTCTTAAGCGAGAATATCGTAGAAACAAACGCCCCCTGTAAGCGTTCTCCTTTGAGAAATCCCATTTGATTCCTTGGTCATTGACACTGATTGATAAATCTCTTGTTAGCGACTACCACTTCAGTATATTTCTGGTGTGTGTTTTATATTGTTTCACCTTCTCCCAAGTGGGCGGATAAGAGGTTAAACCTTACGGAAGTTAAACACTAACTTGGCAATAAAGCATAGAATCATTGTTAAATATATTTCTCTGACATCGTTACAAGAGTGATGATTACCAAGATTTGATTCGAATTAAGTTCGGATTCTCTCTCAAGAGAAACAACAAGCTATGACATAAACTGTGTCGGTTAAAGTTGGACGTTGTAAATAGTTGTACGATTTGCTTACAGACAAACGGCATTTATCGTGAAATTTAATACTTTGATCTTATAGCTTAAAGTTAAAAAGGAGCTTTACGATAAACGGGTTTCACTATTTATTAAACGCAATATACACATAATCTCCGTCCACAACTGTAAACAAACTTTCAATATTTCATAAACTCGAAGAATGGTCGGTAATTGTCAGAATGGTCATTATTGTACCGTTGTAATAGTATAATTGAAAGAAGTGGTACATTACGGGAAGGCCTATTAACACCTTTTACATTTCATTAACCGAAATATAACCTTTGCTAAGCGGTAGTACCGTAAATAACGGGAAAATAACTGCATTTTAATAAAATACGAACGCGGTGAAGACCACCTGTTTCTCCTCGACGCTATCAAATATCCTCTAGACATTTAATTAAGTAATAGTTAAAATATGAGCGGCCGATCTTTATGGGCATTTACAACGGCTCGTGCCCATAAAGATCGGACACGAATATTTTAACTTACTTATCAAATGAACGAAAGAATGAAGCTTATTTATATTCTTAACTTTGATAGAGAATACTAATAAGGCTAATTAGTATTTTTAACTTTGATAAACGTCACTCACGTCCAACTGTCCAATCTGTATTGAGATTTACAAAGGTATACATGTGCCTTGAATGCTCCGTTTTGATTTCTTGCTGCTCTCATTAATTATTCATCAATTTGATAATGAACAATTAAAAAACATCGTAGTGTAATTTACACGATGCAAACTAACCCAGTTCACCCAACACCAGTTCTAAACAGCAAACCCGCTTAAAACCACCATTTATTTTGTAAAAGAGGCGTGTAATGCTGACTTTAAATGTTCTGTAAGATTTCCACAAGTCCCGCCGCTATTCTTTGGAGCAGGCTTCGGGAATTATGTTCACGGCAGCACTACAAACGGCCAGGGTACATTCGGCAACCTGAATCGCAGCCACTACACGTATCTTGTTAATTGCCGTAAGATGTGAACAACTATTCTAAGATTAACAAATTACGACCCATGTCTCAAACGCAAACAGTAGTGTCGAAACTAACACGGGGTGAGGCATGTTGCTTCAAGACTATGACTATAATTCTGGGGTTCGACAAGGCTTTTAAGGGCGAACCCACTTAAGCTCTAACGATGATTTAGCATAACTCAGGCTGTACCCGAGTTGCTTAACACATTTGCAGTATAAATATCTAACTGGGATTAGGAAAAATTCAGGGTAATGATTCGTGAGGAAAACACCAGGAAATACATAACTGAGACGTGTTTTATGATCTAGCACTAACAGAACTTTAGTGTAAATCTTCCTCGATTTTCAGGTAAATTGTTCCTTTCTTTCATAGTTTAAGAGCGGGATATTTCAGACACTTTGGAGAGTGTTTGACAGTTCGAGCCTTCCCGGTGTTCGGCTTATTTCGTGAAACCTTAGTCTAATCAGCAGTTCAAAGTTTCTTTAATTATAAGCAGGCAAAGAGTCGGTTCCGCTTTAAAACTTGGAGAGATGTGACTCGGACTCATGATTCCGCGATAAAATGCAAGTGACTCACACAGCGAAAAGTGTTATGTTTGTATTTCAAAATGCATGATTACAATTCGTGTGGAGAAGAAATGGATTATGAATGAACTGATTAGAAATACAACAATGAAACAGTATACCAAAATAATTAGACGTTCACTGTTCCTATTAAAATTGAGATTCCCGCCTGATCAATCTCTGGCTAATCTCCTGCAGTGAAATCGAACCAAATCAGACGTGGAACATTTTAGTTCATGTCGGCTAGGAGTACGACTTTAAACGACTAACTATAACGTTACCTATCCTCAACCTAGCGCTTTACACGCGGTGCGTGTTCAATTACCCAAAACGGATCATGCCATAAAGTTAAATTAGCAAACTTGACAAGTCGTTTGTTTGGGATTTGTGATGCAAATGAAGCGGCACAAAAATTAAAACGTGTCAATCTTTTGTCCAATACAATTTACGTCACGAATCGTCCATAAAAATTGCTAAAACCTGGTTTTCACGAGTAACGTACGGAGAGGAAGGAGTTAAGGAGATACGTTTTCAACCCTTGTTAAATTTTCCTGTCCGAGGACTTTCCCCTTGACGCGTAAAATCGTCTGGCGTTAGCCAGAGTTAAATACTAAAGTCTCCATAGGTCACTGAGGACCTATACGGACAGGAAGGTGTTGATCTGATTCGAAATTTACGCTTTTTTGCTCTTTTGTCTTCGAATCGTTTTTGCTTTGGGACTCCGAGTGGACTTTCTTTGACTGTTCTTGTGCCCCAGCCAGGTAATAAGACGCTTGGGTACGCGCCGCAACTTCTTCGCAATAGCCACCTGGAACCAGTTGTATAAAAAGGTGATTACCTTTAATGATAATCAGTGTTTAATTTTAACCAATTAGGATTAATACACGAGAATTTAACTACTTTGTGATGACCCGACGGCAATTATAACGTAATTTAGAGATTTACACAATCGGGCCCAAGACTAGCACATGACTTTATTGATTGGCCCAAGGCAGAATATATAGGTAGTGCTTCATGACGACCGTACCACAGACGGAAACGGACCTTGATAAGTTCCGGAAATTTCAGTAAGTGAAACTGTTTTTATGTATGTCTACCAGTAAAGGCTTTATGAGACATGATGAACTCTTAAGTGAACCGACAACTTTTACACTTTCGAGAACGGTAAATTTCTTTGTGCAACATCCATAAATGTACCTTACTTGAATCGCAAGAGTCCCACTTCAGTCTTAAGAGGACATTTAAGTTGAGGTTTTATGGAAGCGGAACCAGGTCAGTAAACTAATTAAGAGCAAAATCTGATAGGCCGTCTTTTTTCTATAGCCTCGTTTAAATAAATTCCTAAACTGGTGAGAGTGCTCTTTAACACTGTCAAAGCTACCATATTTTTGGCGTGCCTTAGCGAACTTTTAATGTCTTGTTCCCCGAGTACATTCCTCTTGGTTGTATGAGGCTTGCTTAGAGTTGGCTATGTTAGATGTTTTCGATGTAATGACTGTTATACGGCAATTCTCTACTTGTTCACAAAACACAATGCCCAGCCCGTTGTACGTCCGTTTGGGTTTCCGCGTGCAGGTCAAGCCTCATTGGAAAAAGGTCTTATGATTTTTAAAACTTGCATCAGTGTAACTCAGTTCTCATGCCATTTGATTTTTAAATGTCTCTAACGTATGCAGTTTGTAATTGTCTTGTTGTCTGATGATTTTCCTCAGGCGATAAGGGATTCTTTTTGAATATCGGCGATGAGTACCACTCAAAATCAAGGTCTTTCTGTCAACAAACTTCATCCGTTGACGAGAGATAAGATTTGCAAGAAACTGGACATAAAACAGATTCTAGGTGGTGACTTCAAGACATTTGCTGGGATGGTCGGTATGTCAGTCGATGACATAGCTCTAATTTCCCAAAGTACACAACCGACAGAAGATGTACTGAAATGGTGGGAAAAAAGAAAGGAGGCTACTGTAACAAATCTGCGAAAGATCCTTCAGGAAATGGGAAGAGAAGATGTTGTAATAATTCTAGAGAAGAACCCTGTCGAAGGTAGACTTAAACTAAGTTACATTCCCATGCCATAGGGATCAGATTAGAAGTGATGTGGTTGAACAACTGCATAGAAATTGTTACAATATTCTCTATGAGTTAGGCAACCCCGTACCCAGGGTCTTATCTCCGGTTGCGCTTCAGAAGTGGGAGCGGAGATAAGACCCTTAGTACGAGGTTGTGGGTCACGTGGACATGACCTTGACCAGACGTTTTGTAGTTTTTTGCCAATAATCTAACACTTAAATGGCATTTTCTGCACTTTGGGAAATGTTTTTTCAGATTACATGCAATAATGTATACATAAAGACGAGATCCATTTTACCCGTTCTACATCATCGGACAGTCACTTGGAATATTGTGACAGGTCTCGTATGTCCCAACGGATGTCTGTCGACACTTCTGGAACATAAGTTCGCCATTTTCTCGGAACAATAGATCTGCAGTGACCTGAGAGGTTTTAAACTTCAGTATTTTTCCAGTTCCTTGATAAGGGTACGACGAAGCTAGTGGCTTTGAGTCACTATCCTCTCAATAAGGGTTCTAGTTAAAAAAGTGGCCGATATGCCCGCTTTTTTGTAACCAAGGTTTCAAGTAGGTAAAACGACTTCCAAAAGTCTTGCAAGATCAAAATGTTATAATGTTTATAAAACGCCCCCAGCGAATTGATTGTTTGCACATGAAGTTATGGCAGCCATGTTCGAGGTACTTTGACAAGAGAATCTCACCGATAACTGCTATTGCATGTAGAACCAGCATGGCCGGCAAAGCGTCGTCTTTTGAATCTCCAAGAGACTGATTGCCAAGGCTACTGATCTGTTCCTATATATTGGAAAACATCGACCTGATGTGGCAGAGAATGATATTAGATACATGTCACTCCGAGTGACGAACCATACCGGGCAAGCAGAGAAAACTCTACTTGGACAGGCTAGGATTCGAACCAGCGACCTTCGGTTTAGTAGTCCGACACTCTACCAATTGAGCTACAGGACAAGTTGGGAGCTGGTTGCGAAATGATGTTACTTTGGTCTTTGATATTTCGAAACTACCTAGTTTTGAGTAACATTACATCGCGATCAGCTCCCAACTTGACCTGCAGCTCAGGGCCAAGTAGAGTTTTCTCTGCTTGCCCAGTATAGTTCGTCTCTCGTAGTGACATGTATTTAACATGATTCTCTAAACGAGTTCCTTCACCTCTACATCAATTGTTTCATAATCTGGCATATCGTATACATTGTAATGGGGCCAAAACTCTTGATTTTTCCCGGCTTAGCAAAAACCTCTGGAGGTCCTGTTATCAGCAGATGTTACCGTAGACTGGTCGATGTGAATAATTAAGTTTGTCTAGCCCAGCAACTCATGGATGAGGGAAGGCTTCAATGTGATGTACTACCGAAGTATTTAAAAGAAAACAGTAAGCAAGCACTAAGCAAGCAAAACACGGCTGAAACAAGCGATCTCTCGTACCGTAAATTGGTACCATACACGGCGGTCAAACTTGTTAATATAATTTTGTAACCATCCTCTGAACAAACATTTGGCAGTTTATTCTTAACCTGGATGTCGTTTCCCCTTTTTAAAGCAGGCGTTGAGATGAGTACAGATGGCGTTGATGGCCACGGCAATCATGTCGACGAAGCTACTGCTATAACCAACGGTGGAGTGGAACGAGCCCGTGCAGGTAAAGCTTGTAGCGTGTTTATCGAACACTGTATCTACAAATTTATGTAAATGTACGTACACAGCATTTTATGTTCCGTTAATTAGATTGATGTAAGCTTATTAGTCTATCTAGTATAAAAGTTGTTAAATTGAATCAAACCAATGTTTATGTAATGGGGTCTTTAAGTGAAAGTGTAGATTATAGAGTGTAGAAATTATACATTTTAAGTCCATACTCGATCATTAACTTTCGTTTAATATAGACCCTGTTTCATGTTACCGAGTATAAATGCCAAATACTCATTGAATAAAGTTTATGTATAGGTTTTTGTATATGTATATGTAGCTTGGACGTGTGTCCGGAGCGTAAGCGACATGATAAGTGATTGCAGAGACTGATGGGAATGATTGTGAACTACGCATTCTAATTAGTTCAATTTAGGACTTAACACGACTGTTTGAAAAATGAATTCCGAGTTGTTACGAGATTATTGTCGTCGCCGCCGTTGTTGTTGTTGCTGTATCTGTTATTATAACATCGGATTGTCTTCTTTTCACTTTATTTTTCTTTATAAAGGTCGAAACAATTTGCCTTCTCCTCCGCCCATTGACCTTATAAAATACAGTGATATGAAGCCAAAAAAGATTGACTGGCCTGAAGCTACCAAAACCCGAATTGACGTCCTTCTGATAGCCGTCAATGACAACGAATTTCGTGCAGCTTACGGGATTTTACGAAACCCAGAAGTGTCTGATTCCGGGGAAAAATTGGGGAACGTATATTTCAGTCAAATTGAACGTAACAAGGTAGCCCTGCTTAGATCTTCCCCGGGAGCTGGCGGAAAAACTGGAATGCAAGTAACATGCCTTGATGGTATTAAGGGACTCAATCCAAAGGCAATTATCAGTCTAGGAGTATGCTTCGGGATGGACGAAAGGAAGCACAAACTGGGTGACGTTTTGGTTTCAAAAGAGTTGGGTACCTACAGTTCACGCCGCGTTAATAATGACGGTTCAGAAAATAATCGAGGGGTGAAGCCGGAGTGCGATGCTCGATTAACCAGATTGTTCAGTAATGGAATGATGGGGTGGGAGAGTCCAGGTCAAGACCAAGTTCAACCAACTGTATACAGTGGACTTGTTATCAGTGGACCGGAGCTTATTGACAATGCGAACCGAAAAGAAAGCCTCAAGAGTCTGTATCCCGAGGCACTAGGAGGAGAAATGGAAGGTGAAGGTAAGTAGGCATTGACAGCAGCGTGACATCGTAAATCCCATACGTTCCGACCGCAGATTCGTACCACAATATCTGAGTGAAGAAAACCCTAATCCCGTCTACGGCTCAGGAGTTTTTCTGATTAAAATAACTCAAGAAACATCTTCAAAATGTATCTCTGCTCTGAGCTTGCAAATTTCCTCAAATATTTCAGACAAAACACTAGTCTAGTGTCACATGCATTCGAGTGATTCATCGCCCGTTTTGTGCTTCTAACGCGGAGTCACCGTCGTAAGCAGTTTTATATCGAGAAAGCAAAATAATAACTTGAATACAGTTCCCCTCAAAACTATATATTTCCAGGTATGTCCGATCGAGAGTCCTAGAAGCTTTTGTGGTTCTCTGGTTTTCTTTACAAAACCTGACCCTATTTACGAGCCAGGTCGGAGATAAGAACAATCAACGAATTACCAAGTGACAATCAAAGAATTACCAAGTAACAATCAAAGAAATACCAAGTGAATCCCAGGATCCTCGGTAATTCACACAAAAACACCAACGCACACACATATATACATACACTTAATGGACACAACATTTAAAAGATTTTAATCCACAATCGGTTTTAACGCAATATTTTGGCCCTTTTTAGGACTGTATAACATTTGTGAACATTTTGAAGTTCCTTGGATAGTCTGCAAGGCCATTTCAGACTGGGCGGATGGTTCTAAAGACAAAAAGTGGCAACCTTTTGCAGCAAAAGTGTCAGCGTCTCTTGTTAAACACGTTTTAGAGCAGAATTATATTCCAAGAGTCAAGCCTGGTGAGTTATGGCAGGTTACAACCTCTGCAGTATTATAGCGGAGAATATAGAGTGGACGTCCTCGAACTCTCCGGTTTTCTATTGAGTATTTTCACGCATCGGCTTGCAATAAAATTGATGGATGTATTGCAGTTTAAAAAAAGATTCACATGGGCTTCAAAGTGACTCACGAACTTTGTTGTTATATGGCAGGTAAATCACGGCCTAACGAGTCTGGAGCTATGTCTGTACGAGATGAAGAAGATGGCAGTTTACCAAGTAATGTTCCTATACGTTACCGTCATCTTTAGTGGGTTTTCTGATTGATCTTAACTTTACTTTTATTACATTACGCTAAAAAAAACGTTTAAATTTTTAGTACATTACTTTTTATTAAATTCTAACGTTTCGTTACCATTCTTGTAACATCCCCTGAAGCTATTGCAAGTATGGCAACGAAACGTTAGAATTTAATGAATATTGTTTATATCCTTGCTGTTTAAATCGCGTCTTTCCTACTAGTTTTTATGCTGGGCTCTCATACCACCACGAGACCATTTTTCCCGTCTGGTGAACCTATTGCATTACTTTTTCGGGAAAAGTCCATTGGCCTTAACAGTCAAACGCTATAATCCCAGTGATGTGGAATGTCTTCCAAAACAATTTATAACCAGTTTCATCGTACTTATTTATAAACAAATTTTCGACAAAGAATTTGCTACCAACGTTCGCATAGACTTTGCATGCTCTAGGTTAATAATTAATCAGGATTTTAATCATTGCCACCATTTTAATCACAGATACACACAACGTACCTTTACAGGTAATAGAGAGGTTAAGATACCCCGGTTCCGGTGTACGGGTACGGGTAGCGCCATCTTGTTTTACATTTTTCGCTGAT
>JBAHVQ010213208.1:0-11854 GCA_036872915.1 Nanipora kamurai
GTCTTTTGTTCCTTCGTCACAGGATCCTTAGGTTTCGCAAAAATATGACCCAATGTCAAAAAAGGTTTTTGGGCAACCTTGACGTTGTAACTACATAAGATTTACATTAATGTATGATTTTCATTACAATTACATCAAAGACAAATATGGGGAAAACGCAACATTACTATTTACAGACACTGACAGTTTGATGTATGAAATTAAAACAGATGACTTTTACAAAGACATAAATCCAAATGTTGAAAAAATGTTTGATACAAGTAATTACAACAAAGACCACAAAAGTGGAATAAAAACCGGACTCAACAAAAAAGTAATTGGAATGATGAAAGACAAGTGTGGGGGAAAACAAATTGAAGAATTTGTTGGACTACGAGCAAAATTGTATTCATACAAAATGAATGAAAAAGATTCGAACGAAGTGAGAAAGTGCAAAGGAGTTAAAATGAAATAACATTTAATGACTACAAGGAGTGTTTATTGGAAGAAAAAGATGAAAATAGAGATATGAATTTAATAAGACACAGAAAACATGAACTATTTACAGAGTGTATCAATAAAGTAGCACTAAGTTCAAAAGATGATAAAAGAATCATATTGTCCAACAAAACAAATACGTTATCTCATGGTCACTATATGAAAAATTTAATTAAAGATTATAAAAATATATTTGGATTTAAACCATAAATTATGACCGTAAGGACCAAAGCGATACAACGCTTTTTGCTAGATAAAAAAAGAGTGAAAATTAAATTATTTTCACTCTTAATCAAACCACATCACACCTGGTTTGCTCTTAATACCAAAAAATTTTTACCTTCAAATTTCAAGTCTTTTCCATTATCCAATTTGTATTTAATAGTCATTGGACAAATTTTAAAATTTTTTCCCGCAGAGTTGCAACTTGGAAAGTAAAATTCTTCTCCAGAGGTTTTATTTTTAATTAATACAGCTATTGAGTCTCTTTTGTAAAAGTTGGTGGTTTCTAAGCCCAATATTTTTTCCAATTCATTCTTTTTTAAGTTTAGAAACTTTCCATTTGTTTTTTTATAATATTTTAATTTTTTTTCTTGAGCCATTTTTAACAACTTTTTTGTGTTAAATTATTCATTTTTTATTATATGAATTTTTTTCTTTAAATTAAATGTCGTTAATAATTAAACATAAAAATATTAATGAATAAATTTAATCTTTTTGGTATTGGTTTTAAAATAATGTTATAATTTGTATAAATTAATTGTATATTCATGATGTGGTAATAATTCACCTTCTCCAGAAAGTTTGTCAATTTTTTTCCAAAAAATATATCTTAACATATCATCATTATATTTTTCATAATTTTCTTGTTTTAAAAATATTTCAACAATTTTTTCAGAGACTACTGGATTCATTGTTTTTTATTATATACAAATTTTTTTCTTTAAGTATATAAAAATAAGTTAAAAGTTGGTATTTTTTTTTTGTATTTCATAAATCTTTCTCAACTCAATTTCCAAATTTATCAAACTTTTGAAATTTTTAGAACAACTGCAGTCAAAAGAATTTAACTTTAAATAATTGAATAAAAAATCATCATATCCAGCAGCAATTTTGAAATATTTATAAATATTTTCCTCCTTTAATCGTTTTTTGTATTTTTTATCAATTTTTCCAAGTCTAACATAATCCAAGATAAATTCAAAAATGTTCATTTATTTATACATTTATTTGTGTGTTTATTTATTTATGTAAATTTTTAAATAATATACCCTGCGCCAAACCCCATCAAAGACATTGTTATTAATTGATACTCTTTCATTTCGTCAGAAGGTTTGTAATAGTCTACAAACTCTGGTTCTTTTGATGACTTTAAAAACATTTGATTTTGTTCAATCTCTTTTTGTACTTTGTGTAAATAATCCAAAGAATCATTTGTGTCATTTATCCCTTTATTTGCATAGGACAATTCCATCCTAAGTTTTTGCGTTCCATCTGTTCTTCATACCAAGCCTGTTTGTCTCGCTGAAATTATTCCATTGCCAAATTGTGTCTTTTAATTTCCCCCTCATAGTCTTTATGATTTAATTTACTAAATAAAAATCCCGCTCCTGCAAAAGCAATAGCGTTAAATAATCCTCCAGCTATTAAACTTGCCATTTATTTTTTAAAAAATTAATTTACTTAATTATGATTTAAAAGGGTCAGTAGGAATCCACTTTCTCTCTTGTGCATATTTTACCGCCATAGTTCCAACTGTAACTGCTACTGCCAATTTTGCTGTTCCTTTCAAACTACTAGGAGTACTTAGGTCTTGTCCTGCTACTTTTTTAATCACCATAGAAACACCAACAGCTGCTGCGGTAATTAAACCCGAGTCATAAATTTCATTCATCAGTTCCTTATTCATTTATTTATTAATAAATAATTTTTAAAAATTTTTTCAAGATCCTTTAGGTCAAACTGTTAGTCAAAGCTATCAAGCTGTTTACACGGTCCTTGCGGTTTTTCAGTTGGTTGTTTCTCCAAGTTTACGTTACTTGGGGTTTTGGATGTGCTTGGGATACTTACAATGTCCTTACGGTCCTTAAGGTCTTTGTTAGGTTTAGGTCCTACAATTTCAACAATTTCTTTTGGTTCGTTAAATCTTTTGTGCGCATAATATAACCTCCTATAGCGGCTATAGAACCTATAGCACCAAAAATAAAGTTAAAGTTCGGTCCTCGCGGTCTTCCGCACTCAACTTGTCTTGTTCTTCTTTTTCTTCTCTTGCTTTCTTTGCTTTTGCTTTTGCTTCTTTGGAAATTGCAGTGAGTCTTTTTCCCTGTTCAACTTTTTTAGGATCTTTTACCTTTTCAACTTTTTCGTCTTTTTTACCTTTTTCAGTTTGTGTTATTTTTATGTTTTCTTCACTCATTTATTTATATACTTTAAAAAATTACATTTGCTTAAGGTATCCTTAATGTTTACTCAAAGTTGCTTAATTCGTTTTGCAAGGAGATCTTAAGTAGATTTCAAGTAAATTCAAGGAGACCGTAAGGACATCTCAAGGACCACAAGGACACTCACAAGTGACCTTAAATTTTCTTAAGATATCCTTACGGTTTGCTCAAAGTTGCCTAAGGTTTCCTTACAGTTTGCTTAAATTTTGTTTAAAAATATTTCAAGGAGATCTTACGTAGACTGTAAGGACACTCTAAGTAAATTCAAGGAGACTGTAAGGAAATTTCAAGTAACCTTAAAGTTGCTTAAGATGTCCTTACAGTTTGTTCAAAGTTGCTTGGATTTATTTCAAATACTTTGCAATTAAAATACCAGCAAGCAACAGACCAACCATAATAATCTTTAAATTGTCATTGTGATTATTTTCAACTTTATTATCAGTTTTTTCAGTTTTGTTTTCTTTTTTGTCGTCTTTTTTGTCGTCTTTTTTGTCTCCGCTATTTTTAGTTTTGCTTGGTTTTATTTCTTTGCTCACGGTGATTGCCTTACTCAAGGAGTTCAAGTTGCCTAAATGGTTTGCTGCAGACTCTTGCCCAATTTGTTTTACAGAACGACTCTTAGTTGGTGTATAATTTATGTCTTTATTCAAACCAAATTTAAAGTCTTGACCAGCTACTTTGAGTTTATTATTGTAACCAGGAATTGGATTTTTTAAAATTATTAAATTACTAGGAATCAACCACAATGTTGGACTCACAGCCATATTTAAAACCACATTTGTGTCTGAAATTGCTTTGTTCATGTTATTAATCCAAACAGAAGTGTCATAATTTATGATAGAGTCTTGTACAATTTGTCTAAAGACTTTTTGTGTTTCCAAAGCGCTAGCGCGGTTGCCGTAAACGATTTGTCTAGTTCTAGCTTGCGCACCCAAGATTGAATGAGCATAAGCTTCAATACTTTGATTTATTAATTCTGTACCTTGTGAAATTAATCCATCTGAAGTCTTGGTTATAAATTTTTTATAATCATTTTGTATATCTCTAATCTGACCTGGACCGTGGTTGTAGGATTTATGAGGATCTACTCCGACTACATCTTGACCTAAATGTTCACCACCTATGTTCCCTACGGGTTTAATTCCTAAAATTTCTTGTCGAAATAGTCCTGTAAAAAGCTTGCATTATACTTTTTTACAATGTCAAATTCAGCTTTTTTCGAATTAACCTTGAATTGTTGAAATATTCTAATCATTGTAAAGTATAAATGAAATCGCATAAGAGAAGTAATTTGTTTGGGTGTTTCTGAATTAAAGTCCAAATGTTGTTTGGAAATACCACAAGCATAAGTTGCAACCCACGCGCCTACAATTGACTGAAAATAAGGCTCTTTTAAATCCCATTTTTTAGCATGATACCCCATTGTAGGAGAAAAATTTGTATAAGGAATATTTAAAGGAGGTAAATCGCTCATAAAGTAATCTCTGTCGTTGACATCAATTCTAAATTTATTTATAGGGCAATCTAAAATATATTCTGTAGGAAAATTATCCCAATAATAACTTTTGGTAATTCCTGTATGGTTCAACCTAGGGACCATATCTTTGGGGATGGTGTGTTTGTTTAAAGATATTTTTGCCAATCTTTAATATTTTTAAAAGTTTCAGACTCTATATCATAAGACACGGCTCCGCCGGCTGCTTCGCTGCCTTTATTATCTACTTTGTAAAAAACATTTCTTCGATCAAATGTGCCATCTTGATTAAATATAACATCAAATTCAAATTTTGTAAAGTCCGCATGTGGATACTTTTTCAAAAAATTTTGTTTTAATTTTTCTTTTTGAATTTTGGGGTCTTTGACTACTTGCTCATAATGTTCTCCATAATATTTTTTCATCATGTCTTTACTATTTTCATTTCTCATTATTTATAAAATAAAGTATGAAAAAGATAACTGTATTTTTGAAAGGAAAAGAAACTAACTTGGAATTGGATAAAACTCTAGTTGTTGAAAATAATTGCTCAAAAATCTTATTAAAATCGGCAACAGTATTTTGGAATTATAACAATGTTTCTAAAGGGGATAATGATTCTTTTACATACGACTCCAGTGAAATTACACTCAACCCCGGATACTG
The DNA here is from genome assembly GCA_036872915.1 of Nanipora kamurai. Lineage (NCBI taxonomy): Eukaryota > Metazoa > Cnidaria > Anthozoa > Scleralcyonacea > Helioporidae > Nanipora > Nanipora kamurai. Next base: position 5,059 of record JBAHVQ010213208.1, read on the forward strand.
GACTTTTGAAATGTTGGCAAAAAAATTTACATAAAACAACATAACTTTAACACCATTACCTGAAAGTGGAAAATGTTCAATTAATTCTGATAAAGATTTAAATTTAAAAAACTTGGGTATATTATTGGGATTTAATAAAAATAAATCTATAACAAAAAAGACAACTTTGGCAAGTGATAATGTAGTAGATATCAATGTAGGGCTCCGTTTTGTGAATGTTTGGTGTGATGCAGTAGACCCCTCAAAAAATTTTGATACAGATGGGAAGAGGTCAAACCTAATGGCTTGTCTGCTAATTACTACTACACAGTCTCTCAAAGGATCCCTAACACATTTTGATAATGTAAATAGTAAAGTATCTATTTATAAAGCACATTACAATTCTTTTAACTTTAAAGTTTCCACTAATAATGGAAAAGAAGTTGGAAGTATACTTTTAGAACTTTATATAAAGTAAAAATAAATGAGTTTAGAAAAAGAAACAGCAAAGCTGTCCGCGAAGTGGTTTTTGATAGAACAAAGTCTTAGAGATTTATATTATAATCCGGCGCAAGGTTATAGCGGCTCGGAAAAACTTTATCAAAAAGCGAAAGAACAGGGATTAAATGTCTCTAGAAAGATGGTTAAGGATTGGTTAAAAACACAAGATACATACACACGATATAAACCAATTATTAAAAAACATAAATTTCAAAAAACATACGTCAGGATTTGGCGGATCAAATTCAAATGGACTTGGTTGATATGAAAAAGTTTCAGAGGGAAAATAATGGGTATTTTTGGATCCTGACTAGCGTAGAAATCTTATCTAGATATGCGTTTGCTATTCCAGTTTATAGAAAAGATACAAAAAATATGACAAATGCAGTGGGAGAATTATTAAAACAATTTAAAACAAGATTTGACGGACGAATCCCCAAACTTGCACTATTTGATGATGGAATAGAATTTTATAATGTTGGCGTTAAAACACTTTTAGAAGAAAAGGGCATCAAATATTTTTCTACAAACTCTAGTAAAAAAGCAGCTATTGTTGAAAAATTTAACAGAACTTTACAAACAAAAATGTGAAAATATTTTTATAGCAAAGGAACCTACAAATGGTTAGATGTCCTGGACGACCTTGTGAAAAATTATAATAATAGTAAACATAGTAGTATTTTAATAAAGCCAAAAGATGTAAACTCTGAGAATAAAGATCAAGTGTGGGTTACACTTTATGGACATGCTTTGGGGGAACTTCCTTTGCCGGAATTTAAAATTGGAGATACAGTTAGAATAAGTAAATATAAAAACGTTTTTACAAAAGGTTACGAAGCAAATTTTACTGAAGAAATTTTTAAAATTGCTAAAGTTTTTAGAGGCGACCCAGACATGTATGAATTGGTAGACCTGGAAGGAGAACCAATGATTGGAAAATTTTATGAACAAGAATTAAGCGCTGTAGATAAAAAAGACCGCGAGGCGGTATATCGAGTTGAAAAAATATTAAAAAGAAAAAAGGTCAAACGAGAAAATATGGTTTTGGTAAAATGGTTAGGATACGACTCCAAACACAATTCTTGGGTGCCTGAAAAAGACGTTAAAGATTTGTAAAAAAAGCGACGCGAGCATCGGGCGGAGCCCTCAGGACCTTCGGTCCATCGCGCGGGATTCGCACGAGTGCTCAAAACTTAAAAATAAATGGCAGAAGGATTTGATGACATTGAAATGAAAGATATGGATAAAAACCGACAAATCTGGCAAAGACAGTATGAAACTATGAATGAAAAAGAATTGGATGATGAATATGATAATCTTGTACAAAAACGTACAGACTTGTTGGGGGTCAGTCGGAAAGATAATGAAATTGAAATAAAGAATATTAATGAAAAACTTGACTACATTGTCGACGTCAAACAAGAAAAGTTTGGGGAAACGTATTTTATAGATGATGATAATTATACAAACATTACTATAAAAAAGAATAATACTAACATCTCGGCTCCCGCTATTAATTTTGAGAATATATCAACTCCAAATGATAATGCAGCATTTTTAGTAGAACAATATTTTAGAAAAAAATTAAGAGACGACACTTTCATGTTAAATAGTAGTGATGAAGGAATAATATAAATATAAGAATCCGAACTGGGCTTGATAAAAAAGGAAATGTTACATTTAAACCTACTTTAAAAAATGGAAATTTAGGTGAGCCTAAAAAAATACTCATAAGAAATGACAATAATTTAGAAATAAACATGCAATCGAATAAGTCGGCATATGAAGAATTTTATAATTTGATGGAAAATTATATAGAAAACCTCAAGGAAAGAAATAAAGTTGTAGAACAAATGTCAATGGTTGACACAACCCCAGACACTACACCGATCCCAGGGTTGACAACAAAAGAGAATAGAGAATTTAGAGGTGTATTAAATCCTTCAAAAACGATTGACAAAACGACCAGAGCAAAACATCTTAAAATTCAGGCAGACTACTTTCAAGACGCTCTTAACAAAACTATAGAAGAAAGAAACAACATTGAAAACTCAGAAAATCCATCTTCGTCTATAAAGTTTATGGAATTATCGGGAAGAGATGTTGGCCTTAGAGAGACTAGAGATAGAACTTTGGAGCAAATGAAAAAAGAAGAAACTAGAGAATTGCAGGAAGAGGATGTGGATAGATTACAAAAATTTAAAACCTGGGCAAAAGAGAACCTGTTGGACTTTCCGCAGTTGCAATTTCCATATCGGGAATCATAACAACTATCATTATTGGAGCAAGAAAAGCTTTGAAACAGGGGTCAAATGCTTTGGGAGATTTTGCAAAGGCTATAAAAAATATAGGAAAAAAATTGTGGCCTATATTTGGTCCAATTTTAAATTTAATATCAACATTATTGTCTTGGGGTGCAACAGGTGTTGCATTTTTGGCACAGAATTTGTGGATTTTGGCAATTGCAATAGCTTGGTTATTATATGATCAATAAAAAGAATACAGAAAATCAAAGCGAAAAAATTGAAAATAATTTTTGTTAAAAAATTTTTTTGGTCTATAAAATAAATGAGAGTACAATCGAGAACAGAAGAAATTAAGGCGGGTTTTAGAAGAGTGAAAAAGGCAGAAATTATAGGAACAAGAACTAGACACGTAATCACATTTAATCCAAACAAAGCAAGTCCGGGTGAAGAAATTTATGTGGATATTCCAAAATTAAAAAGTGATTCCTGTCTGGTGCCTGACTCATTTCATCTACTGTTTAACTTCAAAAATGCAAATGCAAAATCATGGTTTTTAAACAACCTAAGTCAACTCCTTGTTGAAAGACTTGTAGTTAAATTTGCTGGAGAAGTTGTCTATGACAACACTGGTGAAAGTATCTTGGGAGTGTACAAAGACTTGTGGAAGTCAGACAAGATCGTGATGATATGATAGAATATGGAATTGCAACTGAAAACCTTCGTAAGCTCATTTCCAAAGACGACAGTGGCGGGACATCGGGTAGTGTTGCAAAAGTTAATGATAAACTAATGTTTGACACATATGGAACAAAACAAAGACTTACAAGACCATGGATTTATGCACCATTTTATATGATTAACAACTTTCAATTTGTTATAACTTTAGCTCAGGCTGCAAATATTATGGTAGCACAAACCAGTCAAAGTGTTGGAGGTTATACTTTGGAAGGACGAAACTATTGATAGCCAAGATTTGGTTAACCAAGTCATTAATGAATTTACAGTGGGTAGAAGTCTAAGTTATGAACATATTACTTTAATGAAGTCTTTGGAGTGGGATAAGGACCAAACAACACATAATGAAACCATAAACTTGCCTAGAAAAAGCATGAAAGCTGTAGTTTTATTATTTAGAAACAAGTCTTTAACTGACAGCGAACAATTTGTTTATCCCAATATTGAAAATGTAAAGGTAACCATAGAAGGAGTTCCAAATTCGATATATTCACAAGAATTCCGAAAAATAGATTTTGCGAAGAAGCTGTGAGAATTTTTAAACATTTTGGAAAAGAACAAAATATAACTCTTAGAAACTTTTTTAAGGATAAATTCGCGCTGGTAATAGATCTAAGAGCCATAAATTATGAATTTACAGCAGGACAAGGAAAACGATTAGTTAATACACAATCGGGTCTTTTGTTAGAAATTACCAAAAAGGCAACATCTGCAAATGTAGTTTCTAAAATATTTGTAGTGTCTGACGGACTTTTAAACATTGTAGAGACATTAGTTCTATACAATACTAAGCGTTGACAAAGATTATTAGATTTTTTAAAAATAAATGAAAATAGAATGAAGGACAATAAACCAAATGTAAAACCTTTTAATATGATTATTGTTGGCATGACTGCGTGTGGAAAAACTTGGTATCTTTTAAAAATGTTGGAAAAAGAATACTTTCAACATTTTGATAACATTTTTTTATAATTTGTCCAACGTTTGAATACAACAAGACATATAAAGAATGGAAATATTTAGATGATGATAATTTTCTTGTTATGCCATATGATCAAGATTATGTTGAACAACAATTAAAGACAATTGTTAATTATGCTTCTGGGTCTAGCTTCACTGGCGCTCAGTCTTTAATTATCTTGGATGATTGCGCTAGCGGTCAAACTGTGAAGAATAGAACTTCCGAGCTAGTAAAATTAGGATCCTCTGCAAGACATTATGGTTTGAGTACAATAGTCATTACACAACAATTAACATCAATTGCTAAACCATACAGAAAAAGCATAAGTAAATTGGTTAGTTTCTATAATCAAAATAGAAAGGATATGAAAACTATAATTGATGATTATTTGGGTGAGGAAGACGAGGATGTCATCAAATAGATTAAAAAAGATCTCAAAGAGAAAGAACATTGTAAATTAGTAATTGGTGTATCCATACGGATACAAACTTGAACACTGTACAAAGTAAACACCAAGCAAAGTATTAAAATTTTTTTTTATATTAAAATAAAGAGCATAATGGAAAGCGAACAAAGTGGACGCGGCAAATCCACTAATGATGATCCAAATCAAAAAATTGTTGACAGCGACCGCAAGTACGGTACGAGGTAGTCGTCAGAAATGAATGTTGAAAAGAAAAGAGCAGAACTTGTAAAGTTGTCTGAAGATGTTGAAATTGAGCAAAGTGTCAAAAACATCAAAAAAGCTTCGGAAAAAGTTGTAAATAAAATTTATGCAAACTACAAGGCAAAACAAAGAGAAAAAGCAAATTGTTTTTTGACAGACATGTTGATTAGTAAATTTGCAGATTTAATGGGAGGATTAGATGCAATTGAAAGTAGTGAAAAATTGGACTCTGAGTTGCAAAAAGATAAGCTTTAAAAGAGGATGTAAAAGCGTTGGTTGAAAAAATGACACCTTTTATTCCATGTTTAGGATTAGTTTCTGGTGGAATCACCATTGGAAAACATGTTATCAAACATAAACCGAGAAACCTGAAAGGACAAAAGTCGCAAGACAATTCTGAAGAACAAGAACAAAAACAAGAGTGAACCGCGTATAGCGCGATCGCCCTTCGGGCTCAGGGCCAGAGGCCCAAGCGCTCAGGAGCGAAGCTCCAGCGGAAAGCGATGCTGTCTCAAATCTTTATAGTTAAAAATTATAAAGATTTTATGAATTTATAGGCGCATGATCAATGTCGAACCATCTTTCACACATAAACTTATGCTTTTGTCTCACTGAATTCACCTGAATACCATGACAAAAACGCTATGTAACCTATGAATAAACCTTTTCCATACGAATTTTGTGCAGAGTAAGAAAACCTTGCACCTATATTATTCAAACAATTAATCTCCATCTTGCCTGAACGTGAAGAAGCAAAAGATGTAAAATTGCTTAACTTTTGACGGTTGCAGTATACAAAACTTTTATTTTGTCTTTGTGACACTGATCCGACACAATTCCATTGCACAGTTAGGCAGATCCACTTATTCATCTCACCTGCGTTCGCTTTAGATTTGGTAGGTACATATGTTAAAAATGTGTCGGACCTTGATACAGCTAAAGATCCAGCTACATCAATTCCAGCAAACCTTCCACCTTGTCTAAAAAAACAACTCTTAACAATATCTGAGTTAGTAGCGACTCTAGTTCGTTTATAAACTATAGTAAAAGTGACAATGTCCTCAACACCTGGTGAAAAATTCGTTGGGTCCAAAGACAAATCCGACGTAAAAAATCATCTCCTCCAAAGAATATAAAATGTCGGCTATTCTCCCGCGTTGATTTAGTACAAATTTCAGGTCTATAAATATTGTTTGTTTGTATTAGATCATTGTCATTCACAGTTTTGTCGTACACTTTGTAAATCTTTCTACCAGAGCTAATGAAAAGTTCCTGTGCAGATCGATCGTTTTTCAAATAATAAAGCCCTAATGCTCCTTTGTCGGATGTCAACATGTTTAAAACTATGGTTTCAAAAAACAAAGTGTTTATATAATTTAAATTTACAATGTCTAAATTATTCGTCGGAGTTTTTGTAGCCGTTGCATTTGCCATAGTTACATTATTTAAATTTGTATTATTTGATACGGTCACATTTGTAATTAATACATTGGAAATTGTAGCTGTACCTTTGACTGTAAAATCAGTCGTATTTAAATTACCTTCCACCGTTCCACCTTTTTTTTTAGATAAATATTTCTTCTCGTCTAAGACGTCTTTTAATTTTTTGTCTACTTTGTTGTCTTCGTCTTTGTTTGAATCTTGATATCCATAAAACAAACTCATCTCTTTATTTAATATACATTTCAAAACTCTTCTATATTGTGG
>JBAHVQ010213218.1:0-10395 GCA_036872915.1 Nanipora kamurai
AATAATAATAATAATAATAATAATAATAATAATAATAATAATAATAATAATTTATTATGGCATATCCATTTAAATGGCTCTTCATCTAATAAATAATAAAGTAAATAAGATATTTAAAAAATACTATTACAACTATTTACAATTAAAAAATTAGGTAAACATGAACTTACGGTTCAATTTGTCCCCTGTTATGGGCTAATAAAAGGTTTTTCAAAGAAATCTTATAATTCTTAAAATCCATGCATTTCAGATTTTCAGGAATGTCATTAAAACTTTTTGTAGCATTAGACTGGAAGGTGTCTTCAATGCTGGAATGTTCAAGTTTTAGGATTCCATCGCTGTTACAGCGTAAGACTCTGGTAGCTTTTTTAATTTCGAGTGGTAAATAACTTGGCCATTTTTTATCATTTGAGGCTTGATATGTGAGTTTTGCAATACTACATTGAATCCTTTCTCTCATTGGTAACCAACCAAGTGAAATCACGTCACCGACGAAAATTTGCCATTTGCAAAACTAGCAGCTGCTTTTTGGACCTTCTGCAAGCGTTTTAAGGGATAATGAGGGAGAGATCCGTACAGACAGTTGCAATAGTCCAATTTCGATAAAATCAACTGCTCAGCTAGTTGTTTTCAAAGGAAAAAAGGTGCAAATCTCTTTAATCGTCTCAAGCAAACAAAAGTGGAATAGCATGATCTTGTAAGCTCAATCAAATGGGAATTCCACTTTTAATGTTCGTTGAATTCAATACCCAAAACTTTCCACGATTTTTTACGTTCGATATGTTCATCGTTATTTTTTCCTTTGACCAAATCTGGGGAAGACAAATTGTGAATTGTAGGCGTCTGCGTTGTTGAAAAAACTAACGCTTTTGTCTTGGTAGATTTTGGAAATCTTCTCAAATACGTTTGTTGCGTGTCCAATAAATCTTCCGATATTGCTCTCTACATTTGAATATTCTGCTAAACAGTACCTGAAATAATTAAGGAAGCAAATCGTACCTGGTGTATACAAGATTTAGTATTCGGAATAGACTTGGTCGTTAGGTCCAGCAAATGTGGCAACAGGCAAATAACAAAAACAAATACCATTCCCTGTGTGTTGAAAAACAAGAAACAAAATGTCAAGCAGCGAAACAGCATTATAAGTAGACACAAAAATCCGTCCGAAGATAAGATCCCCACGTAAGAAAAAAAATGAAATAAAATAAATTAAAAAAAAACAAGAAAGTAATTAGATACATACTTTTAAATGCAAAATTCCCTACAATCATAAGTGTACCTGCTAAAGTAAGGATAAAAAGTGCTCCCAAAAATTAGCCTGTGAATAAAGTATTTTGTCGAACAGGTAACTAGCGGCCAACAATACGCAAACAAAAAGCCCTTTGGACATATACAAGCCTAGGGTTTACTTATGGAGGTTTATGGTGTTAGTCTAGGGCTTATAGTATTATAGATTAAGAGTATGCTGTATACCAACTTGAATATTTTGAAAAAGCTTAAGGACAGCAATTTTTCTGTATGAAAGTTTAGACTGTTTTTTAGTTTAACTACCTTAGAAAACAGTTTGAACGAAAAAGTACGGCCTAGCTTCTGGTTTCAATCTCATATTGTTAAACATTGTTTGAGCCTGACAAAAACATGATGTTCAATAACAAAATTACTCACTACAACATAACCCACTCAACATTACAGAAATATACATTTTTTAACTTAATTACCTGCATTTAACTCTTGATTTTCACTTTGAATATTTGTACTTGGATGATGAAGGTTCAGATGATTCCTTAAGCCTAGGTCAAAAGGCGCATGATAGTCGATGATAGTGGCGATATTTGAAACTCTCGCTCCCGTTTGATCACCAACTATCATTCACTCTCATCGACTATCATCTACTATCACCCACTTTGACAATGTTCAAATTTTCTACGATAGACGATGATACTTTTCCCGTTTGGCCATGCGCTGATGATAGTTGATACCTAGGGAAGGAAATTAATTCTCAAACTATCATCGACTATCATGCACCGTTTCATTAAGGCTTAACGCTGGGTAAGCCCAAGATCCTTTGTTCCGAGACGTTTATTAATATTGGTGCAAACTCAAAAAACTTACTTGTGATGCATTCCGTTGAATTTCCATCTACCATTAGCTGATGGTATTCTCGGCTTAGCGATAAAAACAACAGAAAGATTAATATTTGTTATAGTACATCTTAGTGACCCAGAGAGAACATTTTATTAGCAACGAAGTGGGAATTAAAAGCCCATTTACACAACGTACTAAATCAACTGGGCAAAGATAATTTTCGACAAGGCAAGGCAAGGATAGATAATGCAGTGTAAACGGTAACTTTCAACCTTGCCTTACCAATTGAGGACAAGGGTTGGGGACAAGGTACAGAGGCGGTCTCGTTTTCGAAAAATTGGGCACCTTGCCATTTTTACCCTCACCGACTTACCTAGTAGTGTCAATGGTTTTAGTTACAATAGCTAAGAAACCAATTAGGTGGTCCAGCCTAACCATTCAGGTGATCTGGCAACACGAATGTGGACTTGGACTAGTCAAATAGAAATCCATCTCCAATTTTAAATTAGTTAATATCTCATGAACTATACCAGATTCTTATCTTAAATTTGTAATGGAAATATGTTTCTCTTTACTGAATACTGATACAAAATTTAAGAGTTTCCCAAAAGACACAGAACGTTATTTGTGATTAACGATGTCGAAATTCGATTTCTATTGTGTTGCTAGCCTTAGGCCTTTTGTTTGTGGTCAGATCACTTGGATTGTTTAAGTTAATCGCCTTTTTATACAATTGAGTCGTTCTGTATTTGGAAGTCGCGTTTCCTGGCTTGTATTTAGTGAACTGCACGTCGAGATTTAGTATGAAATGACCGCATCCTTGTATCATCATGGCGGCATTCGAGCCCAGGTCCCACGATCTGAGTAGTTCTTACAGGTACAATTCGTCGTCATTGACACATCACACCCCGTCGTACAAAGGCAGCTTAATGATGGATTCAGAGCAAGCGAAGCCTTGTTGAAAGAGAAGAAAGCTTTTTGTGGTAAAGTAAGTATGACTTGCAACTACCAAACTACGTGACCGTGCAGGAAATGAATTTAGTACTAAAATTCATACACACCGAGGCACTCAGGTGCTCATTGAGGCATGTACATATTATCCAAATACACATTCTCGTAGTATATACATATAAATACACAGAAATTTCATTCTACATGCATTTTCATTGGTCGTTTACCCATGATCTATTAAAGAACGGATGGATAACGTCACTAAAACAGTGAACCAATCACAACTCTTCGCGTCTTTATCACGAGGCAATGAAGTTGCTTCATTTGTATAGGTCGTGGACCACGTCAGATAACTGTTTGGTATTTTTCAATGCCCCTAAAATTCCCCGTAAGCATTTAATCATCATTTTAAATATTTTTCTTGTATTGTTTTATTTGTTTATTGTATAAAACAAATAGATTTCATTTTCTGTTATCTGTGTAGTTATAGAAGCACAGACGACGTCACACCGTGACATAAATATCAGTGACCCACTCGGCTATCACTAAAACAGTCAGCCAATCACATATCTCGGTGCGATATCACGAACCAATGACATTGTTACATTTGTGTAGATAACAGATGACGTCAGATTACTAATTTCATGATTTTCGATGCCCCGAAAATTCCCCATTAGCTGCCAATCATTCTTTCAAACCTCTTTAGCTCTGTTGTTTTATTTGTTAGTCGGCTATTGCTCCGTGGGTCACTTTTTTGTTTTATTACCACGTCATCTGTGCACCTATTACTAAACACACACAACGGAAAAAACAATCTATTTGTTAATTATATTACATGCATGGTCAGAGTGTTTGTGCAGCGAAAATCTTGCTCGACTAATCCGATAAAATGAGGTTCGTTCGCCAAAAATAAAACAAGTTTAAACTAAAAACTAAATCTAACAACAAAGCAATTAATCGTAGTCAGTAATCGTCAGTTAAACAAACCAGAAATATATAGGTTACCAGAAATACGTGCACGCAACAACCCCTCGCCCATAATTGCATCTGTTCATGTCAACGCAGTTAACTGGCAGTTGTTAGGATAATATGGAGGAATGGCCTCCTCCTTGTTTCCCTGAATATTAGCATTCATTGCATAACAATTGTGTACCTCTTACAAAGCACAGCAAACTTCTGAACAGTTATTTGTTGGCGGGTAATAGAGGTCCCACATTTCTAAACTTTCCAAAAGAAATATGCTCCTAGACCTCAATAAAACAATAAATACCTACCATATAACCGACATAAAAGCCAACTGATGCAGTAAAGGATCAATAGGTCGGTATAGTAGGGATTTATTTGGCCTCTTTTACCAGTATTTGTTTATATATGTAACCACTTTTTAAAATAATTCTGTCCTTTTAAAATTACAATTATGTCCACACTTACTTTTAATTTTTGCAATGCTTTAAGAATCACATGTAATGGTGAGTGGTGTGGAATAAAGCACTTCACGAGGACAACCTTTAATAAGCTTGTCACTCCAGCCTCCCCCAATAAGAAATGAAAAAAAAAACCACCAACAATAAAACACAAACCAAAAAAACCCAAAGAGAAAGCACTAAATGCAGAAATGCACTGCTGTGTGATCATTCACATAAAAAAGTAAGACCTTGTAATTAATTAAACAGTTGTCTAGTACTGAAAATTGAAATATTATGTGTACATTACAAAAAGTTAATCTGATTTGTATATCAAAGGACACATCTCACACAACTGATAATTGAATATTCAGCAAAACATAATATTGAAAATAGGATCAGTGACTGGCATAAGATATATTTTTGGTTTAATCAGGCTCAGTGCAGTGCAAATTTAAAATATGTTTTTACCTCTTTTTTATTAAAATTTTCTTTGCGTAGGTTATTCTTATAAGGAATACACATCATTTTTTATTTTACAAAAAAAGCTATCAAATTTGTTATTTTCAAGACAGACTGAGTAAATTTCAGTGTAGCTTAATCACTGATTACAATAAACTCCATTTCTGTAATTGGTCTTGCAAGTGCAATTTTCAGTTAAAAGCTCTTGTTCTTTCTGAAAGCATTATATTCAGATAAGTTCAAAATCCCTCACTGTGGCTAAAAGTTCAATAAAAACTTGCACTGGAAAGTGAACAAAACCACAATTAACCAACTTCGTTTAAGCCAATGCAAATAACATAACATATGAGTATAACCATCCTGTTATATTTAACTCTGAAACATGTAGAAACATATTTGCTTTCATAATTATCCTATGAAGCCAATAGTTTTTATTGATTTATCCTAGGTATTGTACACAGAAGTGGTCCCTGAGCAGTTATATACAATCTAACCTATTACTTTGCCAAATTTCATTTTAACATTTGACTTACTCACGGTATTTGTGATGTATAAAACAATTTTTGTATATAAGACTGTCAGGTACATGTAAGTCAAAATTTACCCCAAGAGAAGTGTTGTGAGTCATAATCCTAGGTGTTCACTGTTCAGTAAGTCTGATTCATATTGTTACTGAAGTATAATGTTTATTTCATGAATAGGATTTATAAATCAGGTATTGGGTAGATGTCTAAGAATTTTAGTCTTGCACCCAACAACTTACACTGTACTTATACCCTGTAACTTGTCCATTTCTATACAACATATGACCTATTTGCCATTGTAACAGACAGAGACTGATTGTAGCAAACAATTTTCTGTGTTTTACAAGCAAACAATCTGGAGACAGTTAGGTCCTTTAGTAACAGAAGGAACCTTTTGGCAAGTAAGATCATCTGCATTTACTCAGTGTAATATAGTACGATGCACAGGCCCGCACAAAGGAGGGGGCAACTGGGGAAATATGCCCCGGGACCCCACCTGAAGGGGCCCCCATGCTGAAGCAGCCCCTCAAAATACTAATTTACTATCCAAACCTTAAAATGCAAAATTTAAAATGTCCTAATTAAATCTTACTTAAGAGTTAAAATTCCGGTAGTTCCTCGTTCTGCAGGAAAGATAAACAACCAAACAAAGCTCGACAGGTTACAGAGCGGTGCCAAAAGCGTGGAGCAAAGTTTTCCAAGTGCTTGGAAGCGATGAAATTGTAACCCTCTAGCGCACTATTCGTAAAATGTAAATGTCTTCCAGACGATCGTACTTGTCAGGCGCATCGAAGCGGAAAAAGCTTAAAGCACGAATTGAAAACGTAGAAAAAACATGGACAACGTTCGAAGATTTTTGCTGGGGTATACGCAGTGGAAAGCAGGACAACATCATAGTCGAACGAACTGAAGTAAGCGAATCGGAAGCTGAGACCAGTACTACGAATTATGGAAAATCTGTTTCAGGACAAGACAACGACCACCAAATTGAACAAAGTACCTTGGAAGTTGATGAGAGCGAGACAAGATTTTCCGAATCTATTTCTGTTTCTCAACAATTCAACTTACCAACTAGTGATCCTGCATCGTGGAAACATTTAACGCAGTCACAAAGCGCTATTATAGTTGAAAATGGGCTCCCTGAAAATCCGCATAACTTCCCACGAGATAGCGCTGCACGCTGTTTTCCTACTAATATCTTTTTCAGTACCTTGCCTAATGGCGAAAACGTGCAAAGGGACTGGCTTGTGTGGATTACATCCGTTCAAGCACTTTTTTGCTTTTCTTGTTGTATTTTTCAAGCTTGTAGTGAACGAGACCAAAACTTGTCGCTGCTGGCAAGGTCCGAAGGAGGTCTCAAAGACAGTTGGAGGAAACTGTACGAAAAAGTTGAATCCTATCAGCGAAATCCTGTCCATATCTCACGCTATTTTGATTGGAAAAGCCTGGAAGTGACTCTGAAGAAGTTCGTTGGAATCGATAGCGCCGTTCAGAAACAACTGGATGCTGAAATTGCAAAATGGCGTGAAATTCTCAGATGTATTTTAGATGTGGTATTGTTCTTGTCTGAAAGGCACCTCGCTTTTTGTGGGTCTAGCAACAAAATAGGAGACTCGCACAATGGTCTTTTTCTTGGCTGTTTAGAATTGCTTAGTGGCCATAATAAGGTCTTGGAACTACACATCGTTCTCCTGCGGCTACTGAAACAGGTATGGTTCCAAAAATTCTTCGCGCTACACAAATACGAGGAAATATATTCTTGAGGCCTTTCTCATAAATTTTATTTAACAATACAAAAGATGACACTGTCCCAAACAGATTAGATCTCAGTTTGCTGAGGTGGCGAACTTCTTCTGTAATCTCATCCACTTTCAAGTCGTTTGGATAGAGTTGTTTATTTGAAATTAAACGTTGATGAGCTTTTCTGTAATAAGTAGTTTGTGGACTAGTAGTTGTTTTCATCAGCTGCAGGGTTTGCGCTCTTATGAAATAATAATAAAACATTAGAAATAAAATATCTATGATAGATGATCATTGGTGCCAACTTCACCAGTTAAATGGCAAAAGGAATTTTTGTATGAGGGGGCCCCAAGTTTGTCTTTTGCCCCGGGCCCCCAAGTGAGTCTGGGCAGGCCTGACGATGCACCTTCAGCAGTAAAACGGTCAAGCAGATATTTAGCTTTCAATCCTTAGTCAGTAAGAGTACTCCCATTTTCTGGTGGAAAGGAGAATCAGGTATAAAAAATTTAGGTAATACTACTGGAGACTTTGAATTGTAGCCTGGCTTGTATTGTTGCCCAAATTTGTAAACGTTTCCAAGAAGGTTACTTACATTTCATTAAAAGATCACTGATAGTATTTTACACTATTCGCACATAGAAAGAGGAAGTTCTTCTCCCTTTTTGATTAATCTTTTTACACTACTCTAGGAGCTACAGGTAGTTTTCTACATTCTAACACCTAATGCTAACATACTTGAAAGCAGGATTCGCTTCTCTATAGGTACTCTCTCGTAACATTCTCGCGTACTTGCAGATACTGCTTTTTCTTACCCTTATTCTCGGTCTCTTATAGACGAGTCTTGCAAGCTTAATATTTTCTCTTTGCCAATCTACTTTCTCGTTTTCTGATGTCTCGCTTACCAACTTTTGTCGCTTTCGTTTTCTCCTCTTTCGCCATCTTTCAACTCTTCTTACGTAGGTTTCATGTCGCTTTTCAATTTTACCTTTTTACTTCTCCTTCTCTGTACCCGTTTTTTTCGGTTTTACAAATTTCCATGGTAGTAAAAATTCTTGGCCAAAAATACCAGTTTCAGCTTGTGAAAAAGTCCTTTTGATGTAAGTTTACATTGAAAATAATTACGTGTATCAACAGTAATCTTAAAAATAGTTTTGAAATAAAAGCTCAGGTAGAAACTTGTGGATTTCCAGTCTTTTTAATAGCATTCTGAGGTGCGACTTAGTTGGTCCGATGATCGATACATATATACATACCCACGCAATCCGAGATTTTGTTTCGATGGGTATCACCCGGGTAAAAGCACCCGGCACGTCGAGATTAGTACCCGAGCGGTGCACTTCGCGCACTGGGCTCGAAGAAAATATGGTCTAAAATGGTCAAAAAATCTAATATGACAAATCACGATATTTTGCTCGACTTTGTCCAACAATTGTTAAATATTTGCGCATACATATGTTCTATGTTGACTACAAACTATACAATGTACAAAACATATATACATAAACATACGTAACATATACGTGCATCAAACACGATTTAGTATTTTTGTGTGTACGTAAAAGATTTCATGTTTAACATGGATATTATAGCCACTTGCAAGAACCCATATGGGCAGATAATCAACAATCATTGGATAACAATTAGGGATTACATCAGTGCAATGAAATGGTGCCAAATTGTCACCAGTATATATGAATACAGAATTGAAAAAAGAACTGTCGAGTTTTTTAACTAACTGTTAGGTGTTTGAAAATCAGTTCTAGAACTCGTTAATAATTCATGAGGAAAATACATAAGAAATCAGTGCCGAGAGGTTGTTTTGATACCAGCGTTAAACACTCGAATAAATTAACCGCACATTTACTTCAGTTTGCATTCGTTTGAGAAGCCATGTAAAAAACTCGTTTTTCGTGCTTCATCAGGGATCTAAACACTCTGAAACAGTAAAAACTCGTGTTTTCATTATGCTTCCTCGTGTTTGGATACCCTGATGAAACACGAAAAGCGAGTTCTTTACATATTGCATCAAACACAAATTTCGTGTACGAGAAAACCTGGTTTAAAGCTGTCGAAATTTTATGTTTATTAAGATTACATTTCCATACCACGTAGCCAACGTAGACTTCTTCCTGTGTATTTTTCTCCTGAATTATTAATTAATTCGAGAAGTATATACCTATTTGTGTATACATATACAAATAGATACTTACATAATCATGCGTAGACATATATGTGTGAATACATCAGTCACAATGTCATACTATTTCATGCATTGCACTGGTTAAATTCTTGCTTTGTTTTTCCTTTTGATCTCGTTCGACTTTAATCCTTTCATTCTTGACTGGTGGTTAAATCAAAGACCCAAACATTGGTTCAGACTGGGTCGTATGGACACAGCATATTGCATTAGTGGGCGTGTTGGGGGTAACCAGTACCAGTAGGACATACCATTTTTCATTTAGATGAGAAATTGCAGACAGATACCGTTATAGGTTGGTTGTACCGTTACTTTGTGTTTAGACCACAAGGACTAGGAATCTAAATACATGTAAATATGGTGGCATAAGTATCTGGTGGCATAAAGTTTGGAGTGTCTGGCTGGCATTCAGAAGCTCGCGAGTTCGAGTTCCGTCTGCAGCTAAGAGTTTTCCTGAACCTCGTCGAATGGTACGCATGCGTAGATAGCAATCTTGCCGAATCGTTATTCTATCACAACAGCACAGACCGCGTCACTACAAATGGGAAGTTTTTAGATGTTTCCTTGGTAATTCGATCAAAAAGAGTAAGCTCAAAACATATCTCATTTTTAAAATTTTTCATTCGACAGATTTATTTAAAGTACACCAAGTCTATTGCAAAAAATCTACCACGACAACCTGCCATATTTTGATATTGTATTCTTCAGTGGAATATCTAACCTTATACCAATCTTCAGAAAAATTCACCGAAGAAATACGAAGGTAGTGTGTCTTAAATGCGATGATCGTGAAAATATTCCGATGTTCAAACGTTATTATTACCATCTTAACAAATGAAAATTATACAGTTCGACAAATATCTCATGTTTATCATGCTTCTTCTACAGTTAGATAGACTTTGATTAATCCTTTGAAGTTTTGCATGGTGATAATTGATAAACTATATTAAATTTGTGGTACACCACGTTTTATTTTATCGCTAAGCTTTCGACCTCTTAACTCAGGACTTCAGAGCAATTGCCGACGGCCCGT
>JBAHVQ010213239.1:0-11851 GCA_036872915.1 Nanipora kamurai
TCCATCCATCCATCCATCCATCTATCTATCTATCTATCTATCTATCTATCTATCTATCTATCTATCTATCTATCTATTTATTTGTTCTTTTATGTATTCATTTCTCTAATTTAAGAATATTTTGACGCAATAACCCATGCAGACGGGTAATAAGCAGCAGGTTAAAACAAAAGAAAACCCAAGGGAATAAGGGATACAAGACAATTCTTTATACAAGCCTTTTTATGCTAGGAAAAACCATTACCTTACGAGAAGGAAAATGTCATTATAGAATAAAAAAATAAAAAAATACAAGCCAATGTTTATCCGCCCCTGCTAGACAAATCATTAGCTTGTGAAGGGGTGAATGTCTCATTCATTTTCCATTTTACGTTTCACTCCGACGAAGGGCCTTCGCTCGAAACGTCAGTTTAAGTATTCTTACGTTCCGGCAGTTTCTCAAACCTTTTGATTATCCACATAGTCGTTCAATACTGCCGACGCAGCACTCTAATGTTTTTCTAACCAAGTATGATCTGACGGGGATCAAAGAACTCTCATTTTTTGGTAAACAATTTTGTCACCTCAGTATTACTGTCGCATAACGCTCTTTATTGTTGAGATGCTATCTACCCTTCAGTAAGTCATGACATCCGACAAGCTTTCTTCCTCATTTAGGATGCAATTTCTAGTTTATTCATGTATATATAGACCGCGCTTCCGTTTAAGAATTCAGTTGGTCTGATGATGACTTGAGGTCAAAAGTTTACCGTTTCAATCTGTCTTCTGGTTTTTAACCTATATTTTAGGTTTTCAAGATACCTTCCGGATTTTTTCGGATTTTACTTTGTTTTACTTTTTAAAAAGTGGGGGATGGCTCTGAATCATAACTCTCATTTAAAAAAAAGTGAGTGTAAAGATTGTAAATATTTTAGTTATACCTGGTGGGCATTTTTGCCTTTATGCCTTGCTAACGAAATTACTTGTCTGCTGTCTACTAAGTTTGCCAGCCTTATTTTGTTACATTGCTATTTGAATGGATCTCATATGTGGCGCCTGTTATGACTCTTTCTGGCTAGTCCTGGAGCTTTTGTATTTAATCTTGCAACGATTTGATGGAATTTTCCCCAGACTATGGAGCAGTAGTCAAAATAGGGCAGTATTATAAATTTGTACATACATAAATATAAGATATTACACGGTTGCACGGTTCGTTCTTGCCACTCGAACATAAAATCCATATCTCCACGCAACCGTGTAATGTTCTGTTTATTATATGGACTTATTTATAGTGACACAAATACACAACAACTAACCTTTTAATAAAAACAGTCTAAAACACAATGTCGTATATCGTCTTTTTTGTTGTGTTTTCGTTTTCTTGTTCGTCGCAAAACTTAATAATGTCGTCCTCGCTTGAATCCACAAACCTTGAACTAGAAGCCATTTGTAAAACAGCGAAAAAGGCGGGAAATGTTATGTCACTCCTAAGCATGACATACGGAAAATACGCCACTCAAGTCCCGGATGTAGTGGCGTATGAGTACTACGAGTGTTTTAGTTCCCAATAAAATACTCTTATTCATATAATAAATTAAGTTTCATCACTGTCAAGCATTAATTTATTGGCAATGAGCCACTCATGGCATTTCTCATGCAAGTTTACTATTTAGCTTTAAACCTCATTCATTTACAGTTTTACCATGTGCTTACAACAAAGTATTAAAATTATCAGGCGTCATTCTCCGACTGAGTTACAACAATTAAAACTATTTTTAAATATTTTGAAAAACAAGGCTTTATGTCTTTTGATCAACATTAACGGCGCGGTTGGGATGGTCAGGCGATATACATATAAGAACGAGAACCGAGAAGGTTGTAGTGTTAGTTTGAGAATAAAGAGCGCTCAATACCATACTAGTAGAGCGAATAAAGAAGTGAAAATAGACAGAATTTGCTCTCGCTACTCTGAGTTTCACGCGCTCAGGCGATCATCAGGCAACTGACAGATCATTTAATTTTTCACACAACTTACAAGTTCACAGATGGTGTTGCGTTACTTGTTGGCATGCACCAAGAAGTTCCGATCGTTTACTTAAAATGTTCTTTTTTCGTCCCTTCAAGATTAAGAGCTTTTCTTCTAAGCATAGACGGTATTTTCCAGATCCTGCTTTACATGATGGGAGTGTGCCATATGTGTTTGGAAAGTTCAGTTTCGTTATGGTATTTTTTCTTGTTCAGTATAGGAAAAAAGTTTGCTCCAGCGTTTGATAATATTTTTATGTCTAGATTAGAGGTTAATACGTTGAGGGGATGTCCTCAGAAAGTTTGGGCATGGTGGAGGTTTGTTGATGACATTTTCTTTGTCTGGTTGCATGGGAAGGAAAAGCCATTGGAATTTTTGAAATATATTCCATCAGATATTCCTAACTCCTATCATGAGACGATAAAATATACCTGAAAATGGTCAGAAAGAGAGATTTCATATCTGGATGTATTGGTGAAAGTGGAAAGTAATAAGATATCCACTGATGTGTTCTGTAAGCCTACAGATACGCGACAATACTTGGATATGAGATCTTGTCATCCGAGGCATGTAAAACAGGGAATCCCATATGGACAAGCGCTAAGGATTGGGAGAATTTGTAATTCAGATGAGGTGTTTGAGAAGAGGTTGAATGAACTTTCGGTAGATTTTGTTAAAAGAGGCTTTAAAAAGAATATGGTGAATTCCCAGTTTCGTGGAGCCAAAGCACAGTCAAGAGAAAGTTTGTTGAGTAAGGAATATAGTAGAGAGCATGTGAATAGTAAAATTGCTTTGGTGGCGAATTTCCAACCGGCGTTATCGAAAATAAGTGCAATTATTAACTAGCTTTGGCCGGTTTTGTATGCCTCGGAAAGTATGAAAAGCGTATTTGAGGAAAGACCAACAGTATCGTATAGGAGAGCGAGAAATCTAAAGGATGAACTAGTAAGATCCAGAGTAATGCGAATCTAAAGGATGAACTAGGGAGATCTATAAACGGAATGAATCAATTTGTAGTAGGGGTAAGAAAAAATGTGGTAAAACCAGTCGTCAAATCTGTAAATATGTAGATGAGGGGGATACTTTTAGTTCGAGCAATCGTACGTATAAGATTAATTTTACGTTTGATTGCGATTCTGAAGCAGTTGTTTACTTAATTATGTGTAGGAGGTGTGATAACATTTATGGGGGCAGTACGATAACGTCCTTCAGAAAACGCTTCAATAACCATAGGAGTAGCCTCAATAGATATGGGAATGGACAGAGGTATAGCAGGGAACATTTATCAGCGCATTTTTTTGAATCGGGACATTGTTGATTGGATGATTTAAGAGTTAAACTGATTGATAAAACGAATGTAAATGAGCCGACAACGAGAGAGTGGTATTGGGTATATAAACTTAATACTTTTATTCCTGAGGGACTGAACTTAAGAGACTTCTTTTGAATGGATGACTAGATTTTGTATAAATAGAGACCAATTTCTGTTGCTTGTGACTTTTGAGAAAGGGACCGGACATTCATACATAAAACATTCATGAAAATTACCATAACTAATACCAATTAACTACATAAAATCTTTCAGATTGAGTTCCTTAAGAATAAATGTGTTTAACTTGTACGCCCAAAATCCCTCCCTTTCTGTAGGGGATTTACATTGGTCCTATCAATAATCACAACTCCGACATCTGCCAACCCAGCAAAGACTTTCCTCAAAAATATGAGCATACAAACATTACCCGATGCTGCTAAAAATTATAAGAATATTGTTATAAAGAATGCGGATGAAGGTTCAGCAGTTGTTGTCAGGGGCATGAAGGATTATTGTAAGGAGGATAAGCTAGTGTATGAAAAGGTTGAAGTTAATCACCTTGGAAGCGGGACCACCCTGGTTGATAGAAAAGGTAAGAAGTTGGCGAGGGATAATAAGATTACTGAAGAAAATCGTAAGTAGCTGAGAAGAGATAAGGTAACCTTGGGTCGTTTTTATTTATCATGGAAGATTGATAAGATTCACTGCTGCACCAGGATGACCTGTGGTACCGAATTGGGATACGGGTATTGAGGGGATTTCTGAATTTGCTGATTTTTATTCTTCGACTCATTGATTAAGGATACAAAAGATTTTCTTAAAAATTTAGAAGATCAAGGTGATATTCCTGGAAGGTCCTATAATCTGTACGATGGACGTGATTGGGCTTTACCCTCATATCCCCCACGAAGAAGGTCTACAAGTTTAAAAGAAATTCTTCGGAAATTTAAGGGGGACGTTGATTTAAATGAATGGTTTGTTGAGAAAGAAAATTTGGTTGATTTGGGTAGGGTGGTTTTTGAGAATAAATACTTCGAGTTTGGTGCTGGGATTTATTGGCAAAATTGGGAGCTGCTATTGGAACTGAGCTTGCCAAGCCATTTGCCAATATATTTATTACGCATCTAGAACGAAAGGTGCCCGGGGAATGTGTTTTTTATATATATAATGTTATATTTATATATGTAGTAACTCTTTCCCGACAGCGTCCGGCTTACATTATTTTACTCTGGCAAACGCAAGATGATTTTACTCGTCAAGGGAAGACACACTACCGGAAAAGGATAAGACCTAAAAACTAACTCTTTCCGAGTTGTTTAACTGAAGAAAAAAAATATATATATAAATATATATTTTTACAGTTTTCCTTAGTTAAAACTCTCTATTTAAGAGATATACGTTTCGGGGAACTGCCCCGAAGATACAACTTTTTTTTATTTGACAAAGGGGTAGTGCCCCAAAATAATTAGTTTCGCATTTTTCAGAAAGGTTTTATCTGCGGACAAATGGTCCTTTATTCCCATAGACCTCTTTTTGCATCCCTTTTGCTCAGGTGGAAGTAACCCGTTCCTCTCTAAATGATTGTAAGATTTCGTAGCAAAAATGGCTGTTAGTACTTTCCACCGTAAATTAAGGCGTGCTATCGGTCTGTAGTTTCCCACGGCTGCTCCGTTTGCCTTGTCTTTCATTATCAATACTGTTTTTCCCTGAAACCATCCAGTCGGGGATACAGCCAATCCGCATGCAACAATCAAGGTGGTATGCGATTCGTTCATGTAATGATGAAAACTTCTTATTCCAATATCCTTGTATCCCATCTGGTCCTGGGGCTTTCCAGTTAGGCATTTTCTTCACCTGCTATTTGACATCTCCTTCACTTATTGTTATATTTTCCATCTTAGGGGTGTCTTTTAACTGTTGTTTAACTTTCCCTATCCACTCAGCATCATTCTTGCACGTACCTGGTTTACCCCATAAATCACTCCAGAACCTTGTTGCCTAACCAGGATCAGGCGGTATCACCTCACCATCATCGCCTTGAAACTTCCTACAAAATTTCCTCTGATCTGCACTGAAGAGCTGGCTGTCTTCAAAACTTTTACTTCTTTCGTTGCATCTCTTCAGCTTGGTGGCCTTTGCATTAACTCGTTGTTTGAGTTCTTCAATGACATTATGAAGACCACCTTTCTCTTTGATCTTGTATTGACTCTCAAGTGTCTGCTTAGCTTTTTCATTCGCATACTTCCATTCGCCTTGGTGCCAACTCTCCATTCTGCTTATATCTTTAGGGTGCCTTTCGATGTCTCCCTCAATTCTTCTTTGCCAGAAAGGTTTTTTTTTCTTTTTTCTCTCTTGGTTTAACACCTAACCTTTCTCCAACGAAAAATGCTGCTACTTTGATTAACCTGTGCATTTCTTCTATATCAGATGTGGGAATATACTTAAGGATCGAGTTCACTTTGATTGTTTCAGCTTCTACCTTTGCACGATCATGGTTTCGGAGGTTTTGTGTTTGTACAGGCTCTCCACTCTCAAATAATTCCTTCAGCCGTCGCAAATGTCTAAGATCTTTCTCAGATAATTCCTTCTCTAGTGGTTCAGATTGTGTGTCTTGTTCCTCCATGTCTGGTCGCTGCTCAAAAGTCTGGCTGTTTTCAGGTTGTCCACGGCTCTCGTGTGCACTATCATGTCTAACCTGCTGGCCATCATCTTCACTTCCCTGAACTTTTCGTTTGATTTCCTCTATTTCTACTGATGTAAACAATCCTTTATTCCTAATGGTCCGTACCTGAAACATGAGATTATTCTTGGATATCTCAAACATTCCCCTTTCTTTCCAGACTCTGAGCGCTCTTTCACCAATGCCCCTGCCTTTCGCAGCTTCCGCAATTAGATAGCATTCTAATGCTACTCTCTTTTCCTCTCTGGTCCATTTCCTTCTCCCCCTATCTTTCTCTTTCCACTGTGCTGTCTTCCGTCTTCTATAAACGGTGCATCGCTGCGGTTTGGAGTCAGTAGCAGGAAAACGACCGGGTGTTGCCTGCTCCTCACAACGGGCGAGACATTGATGCCTGAGGCTTCAGTCCCCTATTCGCTTTCACTTTTATCACTATTATACTGCATACTCATAGAAGTAGGTGTTGTAACCCTAACATGGTTGGCTAAGGGGTTACTAGCATTTGCCAAAGGTGCTACCCCAGACTCTGGTAGGCGGGGTCGTCCATTTCCCCGTAGTAGGCTGAGGCACCAACCTGTCCTACCCTAGTGCCCTTATTATTATGATTACGATTATGATTATTGTTATTATTATTTAATGTTATTTAAAAACGGTATCCCTTCAGGGGCCTTACACACCTGTTTTTCAATGGGCCGTTTAAAATACAATTAAAAACACATATAACAATCTAACTTACATGCTACAATTTACAGGATAACCCTTAAATAATTATTTACAAGAAAATATAATATTTACAAGAATAGATAAATAATTAGCTATGATACTAATCTTGTATAATCAAGAACCCCTTAATCTCATCTAGGCTAGTTGCCTTTTTTCTTTTTAAATTCTTTAAAAACTTGAACTGGAACTGGAGCACGTTTACAGTGTAATGTTACATTGATATCATGTTTATCCGATATCGGTTGACCCTATACAGGGTCCTTGAACATCATCAATTTTCTTTTTAAACATTTGCTACATTATGAAAATACCGGCAAAAACTTTTCTCAATAGATTGTTTACATACGAGCAAACTCAATCTACAGAGTGTAGAGAGTGTAGGTGTTTGCAAGCTTGGATATAAACAACGAAAGGCTCGAAGCTTGAAGAACGAGCCTTTCGTTGTTAATAGATTGTTTATCGTTCTGTATAGTGCTGGGCGGTCTATACGTTGACACCATGAGCTAAGGTTGACTTTTGGACTTAGTAAACGCGATGCAAATGGTTTCAATGTATTTGGAATCAAGTAACCTCTAATTTTTACATTTGGATGCTCTCGGTAATAAATATCACCCACGCCAACTTCTCCATGTCTACCATTACTGACCATATCGTATCCTTTGATTTTAACTAATGTCAACTATTTCACTCTAAGCTCGGGACTCGTTTATGTTTAGAATATCCAAACGTTCATCAAAAAGGTATGATAAAACTTAAAAATGTATATCAAAAAAGATAATCCACAGAGTGACAGACGAAAGAAAGGCTTTGGAACATGATAACGATTTTCCCGAGAAATGTAACCCAAATGTTATTTTGGTAGATTTCTTAAGGGAATAAACACTTGCAATAAGATAAAAATATCCAGTAGCACCAACCGATTACATTTTTGCAGCAGAGAAAATTGCAGCATGGTTTTTTCTACGCACCAGAAGAATATTAGAACTTCCTAATTAATAATGAACAGGGCTACCTCAGATTTGAGCCAGTGAAATGCTATCGATCCCTCACACTCGCTGCAACCCCGCTCCCATTCCCGGTTGGATTTCCATCCTGGAGAAGACGGTAACCCGTTATGTCTGGGACCCATTAAGTGGAAGAGCTACCCAAGCGCTGAACACCTGGGGCCGGTTGAATAAAATGGTGATTAACTTTAATCATGATTAATGTTTAATTTTAGCCAATCAGGAACAGAGGATAAGAATTTAACTACGGTTTAATCACCCGACAGCTGACTTAATCATGATTAAGAGTTTTATACAACCGGGCCCTGATCCTCACGTATAGAAAACACAAGGCAAAGAACGGGTACTAACCCGGCCAGTCTGGTCAATTCTCTTCCAGCGAGGACAACTCTGCCAACTGCTTCTCCCATCTTTACCATCATTCGCCCGTTTATGTAGTAGTCCTAGAATTAACAAAAAAGATAATGGCGAAATATATAAGTTAGTCAGATTTCCTATATCATTCTGAAAAGTAGTTTCTAATTTAAATCTGTTAACGGGATTAAAACAACTGGATACGACCCTCGGCTTCCAATCTGTTACTCCAATTTTACACGTACACACGTAAAAATGCACAGCTTGTTTTTGCCTGTTAACAGGCTTGAAAAATGTTGAACTGCCCAGCCTGAACACGATAAAGTAAATGGTTTGAACGTTACGTGTCAATGGAAGTTGATAGTCCTGGTTAGTGTAGTCTTGAGAAAGACTGTTGGTGGAAATGGCCGACTGCACTCAATCCTAACTTTAAATTCTTTTTGTAATCAATGAACTTGAAGTAGTTTGAGACATCTTCGAACAGACATTCTACCGATACTCAAACTGAACTGATCGCTTCATTAAATTTTCATGCTGGCTGTAATTACCGGTCCCTATCTCACACGATAAGAACACATTAAATGAGGACGAAGTGGGTAGGTTGGGTGACCATAAAGACACAGGTCTTCTTGTCTTGGGTTATAAGCTGGTCTTTCAAGCGAACTGAAAAGACCAGAGTATTTCAGCATCCCCACTTCATGACAAGAACCCTGTACCGGACCATCAAGATTGACTATCAGACCATTTGAAAGAAATACAGCTTGAAACTTTAGAGCGTGAACTTTTTGTGCCCATTGTAGACTGCGCGTTGTTTTTGTCCAGGCCAACAAATCGGACAAACTGTGCCGTCAATAAATCCAAAGCAATTCGTTGCAAGACTTCCTTTTCTTGCTATGGAATCTGTATATTTCCGCAGAGAATTAGGGGACAATAATGGCTTATCCCAGGAGGGTCAAACGAAACCCATGGGCATGGTAAATCCAGTCAACTACCGTGCTAGTGATCTTTCAGAACTCCGGCATTAGTCAAGCAAAAGTTTGAATTAAGTAAAAACAGTGACCCCTGTCACTATTAGTGACTCCGAGTGTCCTGTCACTAACCCCTGTCACTAATAGTGATCCCTGTCACTAATAGTGATCCCTGTCACTAATAGTGATCCCTGTCACCAATAGTGATCCCTGTCACTATTTTGACTTAATACCCCTGTATGCTAATCGTTTGAGCAATAGGCTAACTCCTTCTAGTCCGTCGCACACAGTTCATTGAGGACATTAAAAGACAGCAGGTAGCCGTGGATCATTCATCAACTCAAGAAGAGCTTCTTTTGATACTCGAAAATTGGCCACGCACTCCCTAGAATCCAAATTATGTACAGAAAATAAATCGAATTCCCAGTAAGGATACGTGGGATTTACGAAATGGTAGTACTCGTTGAGTGGCAAAAATTCCTCTTTGTCCAGAGAACCATGGCTGACTTCTGACTTCTTTAAAAGGCATTTTTAATTTAGAGCAGCCTTCGTAGTCGATAGTCAAATCTTATTGACAATAATTTTCGCGTCCTTTGAGCGCACTCGGTCCACAACACGTAGTGTTCAGAGCGTCGTAGTCCAACTGTAGTCGTAGTCGGTACTCGTCCTATTTTAAACTGCCTAATAACAATCATGACAACGGTATCAATGACAACGGTAACAAAAACAAGAACAACGACAAGAACAACAACAAGAACAACAACAAGAACAACAACAATAACCCTAGTGGACAATTCTTACCCCCTCCTCTTTATATCTTACGCATGCGAAAACGGTTATGCTGATTATACGAAACTGCACGTATGAAGGTGGCAGAATAAACTTAATTTCGTTCAACGAAAGGTGGTCACTGGTAAACAAAAATTAAGCGACTCTATTAAGGTATTAATACAACTGGATCAAAACGCGCGGAGACTTGTCACAAAGCAAACGTTTTTTAACCTTAACCCCCGGCAACCGATTACTACTTAAACTCTTTTAGGTTAATTCCACTTAGTATGGGAATCTGTGTGTGATATCTTCATTGAAGACAGAAAGAAGGCTTTCACATGAACGGAAACTGGACTTTCGATTTGCGATTATACAGCAAAAACTAACACATGAGGAATCTAGAAGTCCACGTGCAGGTGGACCGGTTTACTCTGAAGAGACTCTACTTCAGTGAACTCACAGTCCCCGTGAGGGGATTGCAGAGAGGAGCAGAGACATGGGCTTTTTCCTCGCCTTTTTGGTCATTCTCAATAACGTAATAACTACAACTTTTGGCTTCTTTGTTTTGTTCCAGTCCTCGTCCAGACACCAGAAGGGAGATGCTTTGTCTGAAAACTTTTGAGAAGATTTGTAAACCCGCACCTCATTTGTATCATCTACCGCCTCAAAGACAAGCGGTATTAAAAATTGCCCATGAAGTGGCTTGTCTTGGTATCTTTGTTTCCTTTCTTGGATTATTACCATTTTATCTTTATGTTCACCCCTTTCCCCCAGAATCTGCTCATAGTTTACTGCATTGAGTGCTCTTTCGCCACTTTTCTTGACATACTCACGAAGACCATCAATCTCAAGGGTTACACAGTTCTCGATGCTAATTCTTCCTCTTCCACCCTCACCTGGTCCCCAATACTAATTATTCCTCTTCCATCTTCTCATGGTTACCTGGTCCTGAATACTAATTATTCCACTTCTACCCTCTGATCATCTCAAATACAACCTATCCACGGCTGTTTTTGGGTGCAAGGCACGAAAGATTATTAATAACTTTCTAGTCCTTCGATCCATGGTTCCAAGCTCCTCCACAGTCCAGTCAATAATTCCCGCACCATACCGCACAATAGTGACTGCCCTAGAATTGATTGCTTTAGTAATATTCCCTCCGTTCAATTTCGACTTACGAATTATTCTCACACGACGGTAGTATTCCTTTCAAATGAGCTGCTTCATCTGCTTAATTTTATGTCATCTGCTTCGAGTACTCCCAGGTATCTGTAACCATCTCCATTTTTACGAAGCGCTTCAGTTACCCTGTTTTTTCGGTACGACGATACCTTCACATCTTCCAAGCTTTCCTCTCTTCATGATAAAAGAGGCACACTTGACAATTCAAAATTCCATCCTTATATCGCTACTTACCATTCTTACTAATTGTAGAAGTGCATCCACCCGATATTTATTCTTTCCGTAAATCTTAAGATTGTTCATGAACAAAATCCGATTGATATCTCCATTCCCCTTCCCCAGGTCATAACCAGCCTTTACCTTCCTTAAAACTAGAGTTACTGGGATCAAAGACAAAAGAAGCAACAGCGGCGAAAGACTGTCTTCCTGAAAAATTTCTCTCGAGATGTTTGCTTCCCCCAAGTATTTCATGAGCTCTGTCTTCCACTTTTCCATGCTGGTCTGCATTATTATAATTATTATCATTAATTACTATTAATTATTAATCATTATTAATTATATTATTATCATCATCACCGTTATTTCTGTCGCCTATTGCTAAAAGACCTTGGTGATATGTTTTTGATGTTCGGTGTCATTAAGACTTCTAGGGAAAAACAAAGTCGACAATTTGACATTCTTTCTTCACTTTATCAAACATAATCGTGTTCGGATGATTACCCTCGATCACGCGGTTTGTTTGAATATTAAAGTCTAACAGTTTACATTCCCCAGAAGAGGAGATATCCGGTGACCTCTTATACAAGGGGAGATACCCGGTGACCCCGCTTAGTCAAACATTTCTTATTTTCCTTT